>JAVLUX010000033.1:10367500-10460000 GCA_032164185.1 Moxostoma hubbsi
AATCTTTTTGTATTAGTCATATTAGTATCCGTTTGCAATAGTTTAATTGAGACAAAAGATGAATACATTTGGGAACTTTGGAACATAAATCAAGCACCTTTTTAATCATCTATTTCTTTGGGCCTCCATGTCCTATTTCGACTGCAATATCTCCCTTGAAAATTAAGAAGAGCAACTTCTGGCCCTTTCCATGCAACATTAGCACTCCTTCCGCCGATCTCTCCTTGCCATCTTGGACTCCAAATATGCACTTCTAGTGGCTTGGGGATAATTGCAGGAGTTTCAGCCCATTAGCATTGGGTCCCAATAGGATGCACAGGGGTACCTCTCCCATAATTAGACAGAATATTATTCATGAATTACCCTTGTCTATCAAATAAGTGGGAGGTAACCAACTACAAAGATTCTATATGCACTTTCAACATTGTCCATTTTATTCTCAATAATTAACAAGCTTACTCCCTTCTAAATTTTATGCTTCTGTCTTTAAAGATCATGCTGTAGAATTCTTCTTTTGTAAATTACTTCCAGGATAGTACATATAAGTTGCATTGAGCTCTATTCAGTGTGTGCATTTATGTGATATTTAATTACGATTAAGAGTATTTCCTCATCTACAGTCAAATATTAGAATGACATTTAGCAGATGTTTTTCATGATGATTAAGGAGCCATTCACACTTTAACATTGTTTTTTTCTTTTTCTTTATTTATCCGTCTGCACTGTTTTTTTAATGTAGACATTTGCTCGACATCTTGGACCGTTGCGCAAGGTTTGACTCATTAAAAGAGCTATCAACGATTAGGATGGGGGAAAAGATTATTCTGTTACAAATTGGGATTCTTCCCTGATGAATTTAAAAATAAAATGCATGTTTTGCTTAATATGCTATAATATAATATTCTAATGGAAGATAGATGTTGATGGAAGTAATGTTCCTGGTATTATGGATAATCCACAGGTTTATTTGTGAGATGCTGTTTATTTGTGAGTATTTTTCAGGAGTAAGTCTGCAGATTCTGTCTGACATTCCCATAATAAATAGTTGCATTAAATAGGGTCAAACAGTTGGATGCCATGAACTACATGTTGCGCCACTGTAATATTTATAATCTTACAGCTATGCGCTTTGAATGCGGAGCCAGGATTGCTCTGTGACTCCCAAGAGCTCCTGTTACACTGAAGCGACTCATTCTGCATATATCTCTGCATTTTGTGCTGCTCTGTATTGAAGCTTTTCTTGTTTTTTTTACATTTCTTACTTTGATAGTTTACATTACAGTTCTTTAGCTTATTTATGTGTTGAATATCCGTTAGTTACCCGGTTAAATGGCATTGCTTAGCATCCATAAATCCCTTTGAAATGCATCAGATTGGGTCACATGGACATAATGCAGCCACTGTATCAAAAATTATTTTCTTAATTAGTATTTATTTTTTTCTTGTTTTCCAGTAAAAAAATAATAATAATAATTTGTTTTAATTAAAACAAGATAGTACAGAATACAGAATCAGACATATCATATCGTTGTAAGATCGAATCTGGAGGTCTATGGAAATTCTCAATCCTAATCATGACATTTGCATTCATGTTTTGCGCTGCGTCTAGATTTTCTAAACGTATGAGCGGATTGTGTGAACAGCCCTTTAGAATGTAAATAAATTAGTGCGGCTCCGCCCTGCCACAATTAGCTTTTTAAAATGTTTATTATATTTATATAAATGCTTTCCAAATCATGCACCCCTTAATAAACGACTTGCCAACGTGTATGTTCTTACTCAACTTTTATAAAGTGTCTGCTAAATGTATACATTTTAAAGTGTGTATGAACTTAGCACAAACTTAACCAAAATTACACTCGTCTGTCAATGAAAGCGGTGTGCTCACCATGCTTCCCCACTGCAAGACAACAATGGGTGATCATTTAATATCAAACAGACTCTTTCTTCTTTTTTTACAGACACATGAAAATCCACGAAAAGGACTCTGCCGCCTCCATCCCCAGCAGTCCCACCCTGTCTCCACCCAAGCGAAGACGCTCCTCTGTCGCCAGGCGCAAACTAAGCCAGGAGGAGGACAGCGAGCGGACAGACGAGCCATCCATCAAAAAGGTAGTTGTAACCTCCACCATCTTACCCAGTGCCAGCTCTGCCCCAGAAGGATGCTCTCTGAGTGGGCTATATGTAGCTGACGGTGACCTGTGTGCCACAGGTCCTGGAGGATAGTGAGGCAGATGAGCAGGGTTTAAACAGAGGGCAAGAGGAAGTGCTGACCTGCCCTATCTGCTTCAAGAGCCTTTCCTCCAAAAACGACCTTGACGCCCACATGGAGATGCATCCTGACACCACACTGAGGTACACACAAGCATACCTTCACTTACAGGTTTCACATAAATGCAAACAGTTTTGGGGAAAGTAACATGTTACCTTATTTCTAGTAAAAAGGTTGCTAATTATACTACATAGTTACTTCGTTGAGACGCTCTCTCTTCCAGAATGGTAGTGCTAGTATGTGGGGTTTTGTTATTATTCAAAGTGGTATTTTTGATATTGCATGCAACGACCATCCTATACATGTAGACATCGCACAACTTGCAGCGTAGACAGCCTCTTTTTTTTTTTTCTCATTTTAATGGGAACATAAAATGTCTTATGCTGCGCAGGCCTATGTTATGGGTAAGGTAAAATAAGTCAACTTCATGTACTTTTTATATAACTCAGTAAATACATTTAAAAGTAATGCACATTAATACAAATAACTCTGGTATTATGGTGTCAATTAAAAAAGTAGCGTGCTATTTGACTGTGTAAAACGCATTACCCCCAATACTCATTATAAACACTATTCTAAATCATGTATTTAATATTAGAGATTTGTGATGAGGCATGATTTTAATGCATTAAAACTGACTGGCTTGGTAATAAAGAACTATTTAAGGTTCTATATGGGACTTAGTTTTAGCCTATCCTATCATTTCTGCTCAGTATATTATAGCTGTCCATTATACTCAGGTAGGAATGTTGTCTCTTTGTTTGTCTGAGGTGGGAGTTGTATTGCAGGGGGATGCCAGTATCTGGGGCTTTAGGTTGGATCCCTGCAGTTGCTGGGAGATATAGTGGCATGCTTTGTGCTGGAACAGTCATAATTTAACACATCCGAATAGAGAGCGGGCAACTCTTGCTTAACAAATATGCAAAGCACTTTTGTTTCACTGTCCTTATATAAAGTTTGTTTTGCTTGACTTCTTTATATTCATGTACTAACATACATCCCTACACATACTTTTTTAAACCATTTGACATGTTTTATGGGTTGCCCTGAAGAGATTTAGACTATAATGAAGCAATATTTGGTTTTGCTTTATTTAATTATTTGGCTAAACATCTCAAACATTGTTAGCTTTACTGTAAATAATCCTGCCTACACAACTGTAATCCTGTTTGCATGTCCCCTCCCAGTTATGAGAGGCCTAAGAGGTTCTTCCTTTCCTCCCTGCATGTGGCCCCCAGGCTTTGGGCAAGGGAGTGGCAAGTAGATGAAAGGGGGAAGAAAATGGAGGGGAAGGGACAACAGAGGTTGTGTGGTTGAGGAAGGGGGAGTATGAGACACAGAAGGAGTCTTCTGCAAGATGCATTCTGCAGGACATCTTTGTGTTCATGCATGCATGTGTGTGAGGTGGAAGCTGTGTCCTTGGAGACGTTAGTCTGCAGACTATCCCTCTTAAGCCACTCAACCGACAGCTAGCTCCTCTAACTCTAGTTAATGGAAAGCTACACAGAATGGGAATTTAGCAGGGGTTGGCTGATTAAGTTTCAGAGCAGTGTTATTGTTGTATGGAAGTGCTTCAAATTTAGCACTAATCCTGCATAATCACAAGAACTAAGAGTGCTAGTTAAGGGGATCTAGACGGATGTGAATTGGGTTCTACTGTGAACAGTTTTTAAAGCAAAATACACGTGCATAAACGTACAGAAAAAAGGATGATTTCAGGATACAGACATGTTATCTGTCTCACCCAAACTCACCCCTTCCAAGTAAGACAGACACTCCAATATATATTGGAATGTCTGTCTTACTTGGAAGGGGTGATATATATATATATATATATATATATATATATATATATATATATATATATATATATATATATATAATAAAACAAAACCATTCACAAGCAATGTTCCTTAACCTGTTATCACTTTAGCGCATTGTCTCTCAGACACACTCAAACACTCAGACTGCTATGTTGCCCCTTGCGTGGCATTGTGTATGTCTGCTGAGATGAAAGCCGCTTACAGTCTCTATGGACACGTCGTCACCATGATCAGGGGCAGGGCATGCGATAAGACCCATGCACAGCATCACAGACATTAGCCAGCTGTCTCTGTAGCACCCAACAAACACAAAAAGAGAGCTGTTGTAGGCTAGGGTGTGGTTGTCATCCACTTTCCAACTCTTGGTTAACTCAGAAAACCCAAGCTGTATTTTTCTCTGTGGGTATGTCTGGGATGCATGCATCTCAACAGCATATTGAAGTTGCTTTGGAATGATGCTTATTTTATTTTATCATTTTTTGTCAGTTTGCTATTGGATATGATCCTATGCAAATTTATATGCATATTAATTGTTGTAACAATGTGTGTAGTACAGCGTCTTACATAAGTGTTTTTATTTCTAGATGTGATTTGTGCTGTATCTCGTTCCGGACACCCCGTGGTTTGCTTCGCCACAACGCAGCTACCCACAAGCAGCTGCCCACAGACCCCAACGGGCGACCCTTTATCCAGAACAACCCTTCCATCCCTCTTGGATTTAATGACCTGGCTTTCATTGACTTTTCCTGCCACAAGTTCCCTCAAATTGCCCAGGTAATCAACTAAAAATGGTTTTCTGTGGTTACTCTGAGCCCACACAGTACAGTATGTAGCATATATCTAGCCTGAAAGTTCATAGTTTTGTGTACATTTCAATTTTGTTTAAACCCACAGATTTGGTGTGAAACAAACCTTCGCCGATGCACTGGCAAATTTCATCGTTTTGTATGTGACACCTGTGACAAAGCGTTCCCTCTTAGTTCAGCTCTGGACCTGCACAAAGCTTCTCATGAGACTACCATTGGCACACAAAAGACAACTTCACCCTTAATTATAAAAGATGAGATTCCCAGTTCTGAGAAAAGCAGTTTCATGGATTCCATTGGTTTGCAGCACATCTCTCAGCTCAAGCCTGCTCTCTCTGAAGAGGATGCCCAACAGGCCAAGCTAGACAGCATCCGGGTTATCTACGTGGAGTCTAACCAGTATACCGTACCTCAGGAGCCTGGCCTTGTTGGAGGGGTTAACCTGTCTCTTGTAGACCCGGCAACTCTTCAAGGCCTGTCCCATCAAGAGGCTCTCAAACTACTATCCCTTCAGCCCTTCCAGAGTGGGTTTCTGGTGCAGCCAGATGGTGGTATGGTGGTGAAGCCTGTTTGTGGGGAATCTAGTATGGAGTTTGCTGATATACAACAAATACTCAAAATAGCTTCAGCAGCACCAAACCAGATCGCTCTTCCTCCTTTATCAAAGGCACCTTGCAGTGCCGTGCAGTCGGGCTACAAGCAGATGCCTCCGCTTAAGCCAAAGCCCTTGGTGGCTCCCAGAACCAGTATGGTAGCATCAACCCCACCACCCCTCTTAAACACCCAGCAAGCTTCACTGGGCTGCATCAGCCCCAGCCTCCCACCTCCTGCCAGCCATCCTCTTAAGACTGCCAGGGAGCTATCTGCATCCTCTGCATCCTCTTCTGCCAGCAACCAGGCTTCCACCGAGAGGATACAAATGGAGGCTGAGTGTATGGGAGATGCCCATACCCCAATGGACATGGATGAAAGGCATATCAAGCAGGAATTTGGCAAGTTGGAAGAGAACACTGGAAAGAAGGGAACATCTCAAAAAGGCTCATACCCTTGCCGATATTGTGACCAGGTCTTTGCATTCTCTGGTGTGCTGCAGGCACATATGCGTTATCATTTGTGCACCCTACCCCACCAATGCAACATCTGTGACTATGTTGCCCCAGACAAGGCAACGCTGACTCGCCATTTTAGAACACATAGCGGTGAGCGGCCCTATGTCTGCCGGCTCTGTCATTACCCATTCACTGTCAAGGCTAACTGTGAGCGTCACCTTCGCAAGAAACACATGAAAAACAATCGCAAGGAGATTGAGAAAAACATTAAGTATGTTACCTCGTCCACATCCACAGCAGACATTCTTGAGCAGGCTGGGAATAGCGAAACTACCTGTCGCTTTTGTGGGGAGGACCTAAAGTCCTTCCGGGCCCTACAAATTCACTTACGCACCCACAATGGCTGTCAGCGAAAGCCATTTGAGTGCAAGCGCTGTGGAGCAGCCTTCCTCGCGAAGCGTAATTGTATCCATCATCTACTGAAACAACATCCAGAGGTTCAAGAGCAGGATATTGAAGAGCACATCATCACCCTAGTAGCTGTATCAACCAAAAATAGCCCAAACCCATCTCCTCTCAACGGAATTTCTCCTGGCACTTTGGTTCAGTCTATCAAAGTGGAGGACCTCAGCTTCTATTTAGATATGGATCAACCCCTTGACTTCTCTAACAAAAGTCGTGGGGGTAGCAGTGCTGGAAGTGTGAGTGGATCCCCTGGGATCAAAATTGAGCCTACTTCTTATGACTCATCCATGGAACCCATTGATCTCTCTATTCCTAAGAATCCCGCAAAGAAGCTTAAACAAGACATTGATGCCATGTTTCCAAGGGAGGTTAAGAAAGAACAGTCATCCATTAGCATTCTTGCACAGGCTCTTCAGGCTGATAGGCCCCTTGATGAGAAGTCCCAAAAGCTTGGCTGCTACCAGCTCCCTGTGGCCTTGACCTCCCTGACAGGTAGTACTAATTCTTCAGGAAGGGCCTTGCGTCTAAAGCCCCTGCTTCCTAAACCCTCCTCTACTGCCATGAAGGAGCTTCCGCCACTAGCATCCATTGCTCAGATAATTTCCTCTGTTTCAGGTGCCCCCGACCTTCTTAAACGGGAGAACACTAAAAGCCTTCAGTCTGATTCTGATACAAATGTCAGGCAAGAATCACCAGATTCCTTGACAGAGGAGCTCCTCTTAGACCGCTCCAAGAAGAGATCCAGGAAAAGGCCTTCCAACAGCACTCCAAAAGAGAAACCTGTGATGATTGCCACAGACCCGAACATCGATTTGGAGTCCAGTGGGGAGTTTGCTAGTGTTGAGAGGATGTTGGCAACCACTGATACCAACAAGTTCAGTGCCTATCTTCAGACTAACACAGTTGAGTTAGCAAGAAAAGGAGGGCAACAGCCAAATGCTAGTGATGAGAAAGAGGTGAAAGATGAGAAACATCCTCCAGCCCAGCTGACTGCTCAACCTTCCAAAGGGAAGAAGAATGCATACTCAAATTCTGTGCAAAAGATGACCTGTCCCTTCTGTCCTAGAGTCTTTCCTTGGGCCAGCTCACTTCAGCGCCACATGTTAACACACACAGGTAGTCTTGACAGTAGACAGTTTTTCTGACTACACCACTACAGATTTTATGGTGTTGCTGTGTTACCCATTGTAGAATGGGTGTAATTTACTTTGGATTTTTTCTTAATTCCTACAGGCCAGAAGCCATATCCTTGTCCCCAATGTGATGCCTATTTCTCAACCAAGTCAAACTGTGAGCGGCATCTTTTACGAAAGCATGGCATTTCCAACCGAGTGCTTAGGCGCAATGGTGTCATGTCACAGCATAAAGAAGCTGAGGAGGGGTCACCAGAGAGTGCAGGTACAAATAAGAATATATACTAAAAAACATTAAATTGCTTCTATATGTCAAATAAACCATGTATTGAGTGATGAGCAAATTAGTTAGACTCTTAAATCAGAATAATCTAATGGCTAAACTCAATTTGTTTTGCATAATATAGGGGAGTTTAGAATTATGAAATGAATATAAATATGCTGTAAATTATACACTGTCACATTCAATATTTTTTTGTTGAAGATTTTACAGCCGATTGTCAGTCTGATACGGTCATTTTTAGAGATTAAATGGCAGCTTGCTCATGTGTAATATGTGTCAAATGTGTATTTTAGAGAGCACATCTGAGACTGAACTTCCTGTGGGTGAAGCAATGGATCTCACAAAAGCCGACCTTGAGAAACCTGATGCATCTGACCCTGAGAAACCCTCACCAAATGTTTCTAAGCTGACAGAAGCAGCCATAGAAGAGCCTCTTTCTCGCAAAGAGGAGGACTCACCAGCCCTTGAGTCTTTGAAGCACAATGACCAAGAAAAACAGGAAGACAATTCCTATAGCAATAAGACCCTTGATTTGACCTCTTCCTCCAAGCCAATGGACTTCAAGTCTGCTGAGAATGACCAGCCACAGTCTTCCCCTGCAGCAGATTGGGACTTGTCTGAGAAAGCAACACCTCAAGAAGAGTCCAAGTTCACCTGCAAAAGTTGCAACAAGAGCTTCCGCTACGCTGCCACTTTGACCAGACATGAGAAAGTTCACCTGCTAGACGTAGCTTCAAACTCAACTAATGTAACTTCAAAAGCAGATGATCCAGTTGTGCCTTCTGAAGCTAAGAAAGAGGTTCCACAAGAGGAGGTGGAGAAATTCTTAAGGAAAGGCACAGCAGAGAATGAGGGAACGGGCAGTGTGGCGGAGAGTGGTTCCGAGGAGGATAAAGAGGAGCGGAGTGATGAAGAGGGAGTCGCAACTGAACCAAAGAGTGCTGAGGGAGAGGCAGGGGAATCTGGCAGCAAGCCGGACAAGAGGAAAAAGGTGTGCAATATATGTAACAAACGTTTCTGGAGCCTTCAAGACCTCACCAGACACACACGCTCTCACACAGGTAATGAACGCATTACAATACTGAAAGTTTTAGGTAATCATTCTGTACTTGGAGTATTTTAAATAGCTGTTGTTTGATAAATGAAATGTTTCTAATTATGTTCCTGTCATGTTTGTATTAGGTGAAAGGCCTTACAAATGTCAGACATGTGAGCGCACCTTCACCCTGAAGCACAGTCTTGTCCGGCACCAGCGTATCCACCAGAAACCACGCGGAGCTGATGGCGAGGGGTCGATCTGTGGGGTCACAGGTGGAGCAGACGAGGAGGGCTTCAGCGGGCGCTCAGCCAGTGAAGGCGAGTACACGCCCACCAGCACCAATCCACCCTCAGAGAATGAGAGTGAACTAACAGAGACTGTGAAGTGGGAACCTGCTCCCCAGGAAAAAGAGAAAGAGGAGGATTGTGCACCCTCTATACCAGCTGTCAAGCTGACAGAGATGGAAGAGTTTACACCAACCTCCCTGAATGAAGAGAAAGGACCTGCAACTGCAAAAAAGACATCCAAAGAACCTCCAGCAGAGGAACAAGCCTCAATTTCACAGACCACATTTGATATAGAGCCATCAAATGGATTCCTTCACGGCTTACTGGAGATCCACACCAAGCCCACTACTGATCACATTTTGCCCATGTCAGAGCCGCCACTGCTTGGCGTGGATTGAAGTGGGACTCATTGTCTCCTTAACTTTGTGGTAAAATATTGTGCTGCAACAAAAAGCAGTGCCATATAACAAAAGTGCATTGCAATGAAAAGAGAAGCAATGACTGATTCCAAGTACCTTTCTACTTTTTTGCTATATCTTTATCAGCATTTATCTCGATCTAGATTTTTACAGTATTTTACAACAATGATTATTATGATTTTTTTTTTCCTGAATCCTGAGAGAACTACTTTAAGCAATATATGGACAAATGAGTATATCATATTGTACAGCTCAGCAATAGCAAAAACTGTCCTGAAGAAGCTGGTTTATACCCTTATCCAGCAAAGGCTGAGATTAACAAGAGGACATTTCTACTGAGAGGCTTGAACCCAAGTGCAAAACTGGAATATGCAAAGAGGTCTTGTTCATCAAATGGCTTCTCTGTGACTTTTAGTCCTCCTTTATTTGTCAGTACTTTCCCCTTTTGTGTAATTTCTTCAATGACAAAGGCTTCCAGAGTAATTGTTTTATCACAATAATGAGCTCTGTTGTTATGGGTGCCATTTTTGGGAACACCCAAGCAAAGATCAGTGGGTCAACCTAGGAAAGGTGTTCAAAAGCCATCACACAATGTATATGGGCAATGTTTGCCCAAAATAGATGATAAATGTCCAAGTGCCTTGGTTTTGTCCATAGTTGGCGTTACCATTTGGCAAAAAAGGATGGACGTTTTTAAAGAGGAATCTGCAATGTTTTTAATATCAGGGCTCAGGGATTGCTTTCCCTCAATCCCAGTATCAGCTGTGTAAAAAAAAAAAGTTGTAAAAAACAACAAGAAAATACAGTAAGCCCACAAGTATGAATCTGATGTACTCGAGTAAAAAATTAAATGTGTACCTCTGTCCAGGGTTACTGTCTTCCAAAACATCACTTTTTATGCCTTACTCTTTATCTTCTGAGCTTCAGGTAGGTGTCTCACTTTTTGCCGGGCTCATGAACTAGAATTCATGACGTACTTGAACCCTGTCGCCCTGCTGCCTCCTGTCGGGACGTGTCGTTCTGCAGAGCTCCTCAACTAGGAGGACCCTATGTCAATCACACATTCTTTTGTAGGGTTGGAAATCTCTTTGACCTCTCTCAGTTTTATTAACTCGTGTTGTAAAGAAACCTCAGAGACAAACAAAGCAAACCTCAAAGGGCACGGAGACTGTTTGAAATCGCATGAATTGGTAAGCATCTTCAAATACAAGCCTTTTGATTTCCTGCAGCAGCCGTCTACCAAATGGATGACTGTCGGTCAGCACGTCGCTGGTGTACGACATCAGTGAAATGGAATATTGAAGCAATAGTGGGTTTCTTTGACTTGGGGACAGTGAGAGAGCTCGTCCCTGATTTGATGTCATCGTATGCCCTCAACATCAGGCCATGTTTGCCACCTAGTGGTGTAAATCGAGCATCTCTGCTGACTCTGCTCAGGCATGAGACTTGTAGTATTGGATGAACTTGAATGCAATTGCAATCGCTTTCTCAATCTGTGTATTTCTGGACTTCTGCTTCTCCTACTGCCTTTATCTGGGTTCATGTGAGTGTGTTTTGTGTTGGTTTTGTGTGGAAGCGGTTGGTTTCCTGGTAAGAATGCTCACAGACTGTTTTTAATGTATTTATTATGACCCAGTGCGGATGAAGAAGTAAATGTGGAGAAGCCATGTATTAACACAATTATGCTGCATAAAAAATGATTGAAATTCAATGATTAGCATCCCAGCTTTAATCTGGGTCTTTGATAACAATAATCACTTTTGATCCGAAAGCTTTACGTAGACCTTTGTATGCATTTTATAGAATGTGTGGTCTGTTTCTTTTATCTTTATTATATTATTATTTTGATTGATTACTTCAGTTTGACAGAGATACAAGTTGTTTTCATTGATATATTCTTTGCGTATAAAACTGTGAAATTGACTGTGTTCTTCTGCTATGGGTGAATCGTTAGGGTAGTTTTGCATGATAACTTTTTTTTTTTGTTCAGTTATAGATTCATTTCTTTTCCTTTTTTGCCCCACCTGTCACCCCACTTTTTCTCACACTCAGGGTTCTAACAAAAAGGCTTTCAAAAATCTGCATTCTCCTAAGTTGGAA
Source organism: Moxostoma hubbsi (assembly GCA_032164185.1). Lineage (NCBI taxonomy): Eukaryota > Metazoa > Chordata > Actinopteri > Cypriniformes > Catostomidae > Moxostoma > Moxostoma hubbsi. The sequence goes on from JAVLUX010000033.1 coordinate 10,379,177, forward strand.
GAAAAGAAAAAAAATCTCCACCTATAAATTTTGAATAAGTTGAACCATCAATCACTACTTTTTAGCACTTGACTGTGAATTCAAATGAACAGGATGGAGTTATTTAAATCTACATTCCTCTCCTAGGTTTTCTACAAGATTTGTTCTCCGTTTTCCCTTCTGTTTTTTTTATCCTCCCTGTCTCTATTCCCTGGAGAGGAATGGAGACCTGTCACTGTTTGACATGCTGACTGATGTAAAAGGGAGCTTCGTATCGCTGCTACATCCCCAAAAATAATTCTACTGTATTTGAATGAAACCAGAATCACCAGAATATTTTTGGTACACTACTTTTGTTCTTCGATTGAGTGCTTCAGAATCAGAAATGTAAGCTGTTCTGTATCAAAACTATCCAAGCAATAAAGATATTTTAAAGAAAATTTGTAATTGTGACTTTTTTCAAACATAATTTTGTTTTTGTCATTTTCAGATTTCTGCTATTTAATGCACAACCGTTGGGGTTCTTTAGTCCAGCATTACCTTGAGCTGGCTAAAATTGTCAATACCTGTCCCCTTGATATGGCTCAATTCCCTCTTTCAATTTAGGGATTTTTGTTTCACCCTTTCTATCTTCCACCAAGTGATAATTAAGAAATGGCATATTTTCTCTTCAACAAACTCTAGTTGAAATATCATGCGTGTCTGTAGAACAAACAGTATGGAATGAGTTAAATGCCACAGTTTAATGCTTGGGGTTCAAGGGTTTCTTCCAAATCCTAACCATAAGTATGAGCAATAATAAGTGATGCTTACTTTATGGTTAGGGTTAGGCAACGCTGTCATTACTCTTTAGATGGGGTGGCGGGAACTTTTCATCTGTAACTTAACCAATACCTTGGGACTAAACATTGGTAATCATTCTTAATTTAATTTACATCTATTATAAGATGTCATGTATACAAGAAATAAAGGTTTGTTACAAAAACTTAGTGGTCAAAGTAAAACAACATGAATAAATTAATTAAGAGTTAGTTGTGATCGGTTTGGCTGGCTTGTTAGCAGGCCCAGACAAAATCTGCAGACTTATTTAACATTTTCTGTGCTTACCTTGGAGGGAAATCTGTGGGATGGATTTAAACTTGGTACAATGAGCAAAATCAAACTGGCCACAATAGAAGTGAATATATGGTGAAGTGTGAAATTTCTAGTATTTCAATTTCACTAATGGCATCAAACAGAACTGTAAAAAAAAAAAAAAAAATCCATTGGTAGACAAAAAGATAGTCCTGCATGTATTCAAGCCATTGCTTGAGGCAATATTGCCAATGTTGGGATGCTCAAACAGAGCAATATTTTAACAGTGTCAAAGAGCTAAAATATTTACAATTTACAGGGTATTCAACTTACAAATGGCTTGCTTGCATTTGTGTCTCTTAGTGTTGGGTTCGTGTCCATCTTAGTGAAGTCCGAGTCTTTGAACATTCGAGTTGAGTCCACAACAGTCCGTCCGACAAATCTGAATGAATCTGTTCATGAATCTGAATTCAAATTGTAACCGTAAATTCAAAATCAATATTTTAAGCTTATTTTAACATTCACAATAAAGAAAACACAATTGTCAATACGAATGCAAGTAAAACTTGTATATTTTATGATTAATTTCCTGCTGAACAAACTTCAAAGTGGTTTCAGAATGAAAGCATTTGCTTTAGGTGCATGAAGACAAAACTGTCCTTCAACACAATTCTTATTGTGTTCTGTTGACATTTCAATTATTTGTTGATTCTTCCCCTCAACTCAAACGTAGACTTAAAGTGAAATCTGTGTTAGTCATTAAAACCAGTTATTGTTTTGAATTTTAATAAGGTTTTTTTCTACTTCATTTTCAATTAGTTTACTTTTATCTAATTATGGGTGAAATAAATTTAATGTAATTAATAAATTTAATAAGTGGTAATATAAAATATGTAACAATGCCAATATTTTATTCTGCTACACTTCACACTTTTCAGTCCTCCTGCTGTGTCCAGTTGAAGCCTACTTCCCTAAAGTTAAGACCAATTTTTTTCCACAAACTCTTCTTGTGCTGACGTGTTGTTCTTTACACATTTAGTATGGATAATAAGCGAATAGAGACTTCTCCCCTCACTCGTGGTCTTCATTTTAGACTTCTTTGCCATTGAAACGCAAGTGCCAGCTTTACAGTAACACACAGAGGTTGCGCTACAAATATGTGACGGATTGAGTTTTACAATTTCCATCATGGTCAATTTCATCCATTAGCCTATATTAGTTTAAATAACCCTAATATGCAGCATATTTGATTTTGTCTCGATATAGTCAAAGTGTTCAGTTAGAAATGGCTTTGCGTAGTAACGAGAGTCTGATAAAACGTGTTCAATTTAATAATTTGTAGAGTTGGGGAACGTACTTTTAAAAGCGTTATTGACGTTTCTGGAAGAGAGCGGCAGAGCACGTGAGGTGATCTCGTTCAAGCACACACATACAACACGCGCGCGCGGGAGAGAGAGAGAGAGAGATAGAGAGAGACAGGAAGTACTTTGAAAGAGTGCGCGATACCCCTCTCAGCCAGAATAACCACACGTAAGGACATATACACGTGAAAACAGTCAGAATGTATGATAGTACTAACTGTAGAGAGCACATCTTTATGACGACAAAGCCAAATCCCGGACATTTAGAAAGGCACTTTTAAAAATCCCGGCCGGATTATTTTTTCAGGTCTGAAAAAGAGAATGTATGGTCACCCTATGTTCTTTTTTTGCTTGTTTGTTTGTCATTGCATCACGCATGTCATGGACTCTATGACGTACGTACTAAAGTGTGTGCTAAAGGCTCGAGTTAGTGACAAGTCCAATTCCATTAAAACTCCGAGTACCCCAACTCTACTCTGTATCTTAAATTGGGATAAAAAAAAAAAAAAAAAGTATTTTGACATAATTGAATAAATGAGACATTATTACCTTAAATTAATAAACACCCAAGAGTCAGAGGACGGGTGTTCAATTTCTGCAACAACAGATTTCATCTGGGCCTGTTTGCAACTTACTAAATGAATACTACAAGTAGGTGACAAACGTTTCCTATTATATCATGTCTGAAAGCTCATTTTGCCACATTTCTTCCACCATAGAAGTTCTTCTCAGAGTAGCTCACCAGTCAAGACTTCTCTCCAATATGCTTTTGAAGATCTCTGATGCTGATTGTTTTCCATGAGGATCGGATGATATTTAAGGTCTTTCTCTTTGCTGAAACTGCTCGTCCTGATCCATATTGTGAACAAAACTGTGTCGTGTGGTTTCTAGTTTGACGAAAACCGTCTGAAAGCAGAGATGTGGATTATTCTTGACATGGGAGTTCTTTGTTTGATTCAATACTGCCTTGCTGCTAGCTGAGGTTGGAGTCTTCAAAGATGGAGATTGCTCTCTGGAGTCCTTTCAGGAAGAAATCATTCTTGAAAACTGCAATTTTAAAAAATACGTCTGAGGCATTTGGAAACAAATTGTCCTCTTTTGATGCTGCAGGCTCTTCAAGGTGCTCTGATGTTGGACAAGGTGAGAACAAACCCATTTTTCCATCCTTGTACTTTTATTTTGAACATGGATCCTCTTCAACAGTCAATGATGATACTGGACTGGATAGAGCTGGAGAAACTGTCGCAGCTTTTTCATCATTATGGCAAAGCAGTTTTCTTCCGATTTGACTCAACACTCTGTGAAATGCACCAGTTTAGTTACTTTGCAAGAAGTTTTTAATTTGACATATTTACAAATATTGACTCCAGTGGTTTAATCCATGTCTTCAGAAGTTATATGATAGGTGTGGGTGAGAAACAGATCAATATTTCAGTCCTTTTTTTACTATAAATCTACACTTTCACATTCTGGAAGTGGAGATTTATAGTAAAAAATAATTGATTAAATGATCTGTTTCTCACCCAAAGTTACTGCATAGCTTCAGAAGACATATATTAAACCACTTGAGTCATATGGATTACTTTTATGCTGCCTTTGTGATTTTTAGAGCTTCAAAGTTCTGGTCACCATTCACTTGCATTGTATGGACCAACAGAGCTGAAATATTCTAAAAATCTTATTTTGTGCTCAGCAGAAGACAGTCAATTGTGATTGCATGAAAGTGAGTAAATGAGAGAATTTTCATAATTGAGTGAACTATCCCTTTAAATGCAAAAGTAAATATGACTAGATATTAAAGTTTTTGTCTGTATAGGTTATTGTCTGAGAATGCAAATCGTAACACTGAATTTAAAATAACAGCACATATTTCTTGTACAAGTGCATTTATATCATTATATTCTCCATTGTCTCTTCATAATTTGAGTGTGTGAGAAAAACTACTGAGTTAGTACAAGAAGCTAGTATGGATGTACACAAAAGTACAACAATAACATGTTAACAACTTTCTTTTCTCTATGACGACACATTTCATGCTGTTGTTTTGAAGGAGAGGCTGGTGGCTGATATTCTCCTTCACATATTCAAGAGGTAAGAAAAGGCTTCAAAATACCGATTATATATTTTTTTTTCTTCCATTTGCCTTTTAAAAGTAAGATATACTTACCAAATTAGTCACTAGATTCTGGTTCTTGCTTGATTACTACAGTTGAGCTGGATGTACCTACACCATCAGTCACATTCACAACCTCCCTTGCTGCTGGTGAATCCTTCCCCTCTATAAAGCATTCATTTAAAATTGTAGACAGATCACAATTGCAGATCAGCATAACAAAAAAAAGGTCACAAGATAACTTTTTGTGCTACTAGGGTCACAGAAATGACATTTTTTTTGACCAGAACATAAAAACAGCAAATAATCAATTAAAAACACTAGGGTGAACTGTTCTTATTTTGAAGTAATCAAAATGATTCATTTCATCCCAAACTCACAAGATTTTCTTTCTTCTGAGCACACAAACTAAGTTTTGTACGTTGAATGAAGGGTCAAGATGTGTTCTGTGAGGTCTGACATCACTAGCTGGGTTTCTATCCATATATTTCAATGCACATTTTGGCATATTGCATAAAAAAAATGCAGGACGGAAACACCAAGATGCAAATAAAATCTCCAAAATGCACATTAAAAAAAACATACGTTCACGTAATGTGGATCCATTTTAATTCGATTAAGAAGACATCCACAGAAACGATGATGGAAACACGTTTACCAAATATATTCCTACAGAATTTATAAAGGAATATAGATAACTGAACGTTTGCAAACATGAAGTTTATCATAGTGTTTTGTTTGCATGCTCGAAACCACAAGTACATTTAATAAAAGAGCCACACTGGCAAATCTGTTACTTGGGTGGAAACATGACTAATGACGACAATCATTAACAACAATTTGATTTGAAATCTTTGGCAGCGGGGAAGATTTTCAGTGAATAACTTTTATTTTGGTCTGTTTCTCACGAATCGCTTTCAAACAGCTTCCGCAGACTTGGAATATAGTGCACGAGTTGCAAGGACTACTTTTATGGTGCTTTTTTTGTCATTTTTACAGCTCGACATCCCCAGTCCCCATTCATTTTTCATTGTATGGAAAAGAGCAACTTATGCATTCTGCAAAATATCATGCACAGAAGAAAGTCATATGGGTTTGAAATGGCATGAGAGTGAGTAAATGACAATTCTTTTATTGAACTATCCCTTTAATGTTTTTTCAGACTTACCTGCATGCATTACTCGCAAGTGTTTTTTCATGGATGACGAATGTGCAAAGAATTTGAGACATACAGGGCATTGGTAAGGCTTCTCCCCCGTGTGACTCCGCAGATGTACGGACAAATGTGCAAACTGTCGGTAACTCTTCTTGCACTGAGGGCACTGGTACGGTTTCTCTCCGGTATGAACTCTCTGGTGAACCACCAAATCTTTGGATTGGCCAAAAGTCTTCCCACATTCAGGACACTCGAACTTAGGTTTATTCTCTTTGGTGTGAGTACGCAGGTGAACCTTAAGGTGTCCCGGCTGACTGAATATCTTATTACATTTTGGGCACTCGTGTTTTTCTTCCGTGTGAGTTCGTCGGTGGAGAACCAGACTGCTAGGATGACTGAAGCTTCGCTCGCACTGCGAGCACTGAAAAAGTTCGTCGCCCTTGTCATAATGATGGCGACGCTGATGACGCACAAGGTCTGAAAGCTTGACGAATCCTCTCCCGCACTCAGAGCATTTGTGTGGTCTCTCTCCCTCGTGAACGTATCGCACATGTTTCCTGAGGCCGGCTGCTTGAGTAAACGTCTTTAGACACAGACTGCAGGTATGAGAGACCCCTGGAAAAAAAAGATGATGTTTCATATTAGGTTTGAAGCGATGTAGACAGTGATTTTGCCAAAGTAGGACATTTCTCTTTATGAAAATTATGTGTCTGATTATGTGCCTTAAAATTAAAGGCATAGTTCACCCAAAAATGAAAATTCTCTCATCATTTACTCACCCTCACGCCGTTCCCAGATGTCTATGACTTCCTTTCTTCTGCTGAACACAAATTAAGGTTTTTACTAGAATATTTCAGCTCTGTAGGTCCATACAATTCAAGTGAATGGTGTCTGAAAGTTGAAGCATCAAAAATCACATAAAGGCAGTATAAGAGTAATCTATACGACTCCAGTGGTTAAATCCATGTCCTCAGAAGTAATATGATAGGTGTGGGTGAGAAACATATCAATAAATAAGTCCTTTTTTTACTATAAATCTCCACTTTCACTTTTAGAATATGAAAGTGAAAGTGGAGATTTATGAAAAAAAAAAAAAAAAAAAAAAAAAAAAGGACTTAAATATTGATTGTTTCTCACCAAGAGTGATTACATCGCTTCAGAAGACATATTTAACCATTTGAGTTGTATGGATTAATTTTATGCTCCCTTTATGTGATTTCAGTAGCTTAAAAGTTCTGGTCACCATTCACTTGCACTGTATGTACCCACAGAGCTGAAATATTCTTCTAAAACTCTTTCTTTGTGTTCTGCAGAAGAAAGAAAATTACATCTGGGATGGCATGAGGGTGAGTAAATGATGAGAATTTTCTTTTTTGGATGAACTATCCCTTTAAATAAAAAAAAATTATGAATTACTACAACGGGTATGTTACTAAATATTAATAATTTACCTAAATGTCTTTTTGCTTATTTCTGATTAACATCTTTAATGAATATACTATAGTATTTTAGATGTTACTAGTGAATTCAAGCTTATAGAGTTTATGGAAACCGTGTATTCACAACATAATTTACGTATTCTGACTAGCAGTTAACTTATCATGTTCACCTTTGTATTCCCTACATTGTCTGTGCAGATATTGTAATTTTACATTTGTGTTGTGGTTATAGTGGATTAATCTCATATAAAGGATGCTTCTTTAAAAAAAAAATGTAAAAAAAATTATTGCATTTTTAATATATTTCAGTATTACTTTTAAATTTGAAATTTTTTAATACAAAAGTATGTATGAATTAACCTCATCTTCATTATTGTTGGCGAAATAAAAAAAAAACCCTTCCTCAACAAGTATTTTCGTTAATAATTTTGTTAACGAGATTAACACTGAATAAAAATAATGAAAATTCTGTGTCTTCATATTTTTGGACAATATTCCTTTTGAACTCGCCCGGTGAGTCATAACGTTACATTTGGATCCCGTTCAAGCTGCATTCACAAGCTGGTACAAATCTGGCCACTTTCAAATTCCGTACCAGAATGAAGTGAATCTTGATGTTTTTTCAGACTTGCTTCAGAGAGGAATGTTTCATCACACAATGAACACTTGAGAGGATTGTCGCTCAGGTGGCTACTCTGGTGGGATATCAGGTTTCTCCTCCAGCAAAAACTCAGGCCACACTCAGAGCACTTGTAAGGTCTCTCTCCTGTGTGAATCCGCTGGTGGATTTTAAACATACAATCCTGAATGAATCTCTTCCCACAATGAGAGCATTCAAATGGCTTCTCTTGCAAGTCAACTTTTGGACTGTATGTTGGTTCCTCCTCTCCACTTTCCTGTTTCACTGTAGAGGTCTTTGAAGAGGGTTCTGGAAAACAAAAAGATCTGGATTGTACTAGACATATTCTAATGTTCACAAACCTTAGTTCATAGTCTTTATGCACCAATTTATAGAAATAACCATGACATAACCATTTGCACCTTAAAAAGAAAGTTAGACATTCTTTTTAAAAGAACAAAAGAAGTTGACATTAAAACTCATTGTTTAACCACTCCACAGATTTAATATTAGCAAACTATAGTTTTGGCAAGTCTTTTAGGACATATACTTTGTGCCTGACACTGAAAAGTAATTGCTGAAGTAATTTTTCCAACAATTGTTTACAGACAGATTGTTTCACTTTGAATGGATTATTTCACAATTCCAGTGGATCAGAAGTTTACATACACTGTTAACTGTGCCTTAAGTGGTAAAAATCCAGAAAATGATGTCAAGCCTTTAGAAAATTAGCCAATTAGCTTCTGATAGGAGGTGTACTGTATTGGAGGTGCACCTGTGGATGTATTATAAGGCCTACTTTCAAATTCAGTACCTCTTTGCTGATTTCTTTAGATTTTCCCATGATGTCAAGCAAAGACCTCAGAAAAAATATTGTGGACCTCCACAACTCACAGTTCATCGGGAGCAATTCCCAAACACCTGAAGGCACCACATTCATCTGTACAAACAATAGTACACAAGTATAAACACCATGGGACCATGCAGCCTTCAAACCGCTCAGGAAGGAGACGCATTCTGTCTCCTAGAGATGAAAGTAGTTTGGTGCAAAAAGTGTAAATCAATCCCAGAAACAACAGCAAAGACCTTGTGAAGATGCTGGAGAAAACAGGTAGACAAGTATCTATATCCACAGTAAAACGAGACCTATATTGACATATCCTGAAAGGCTGCTCAGCAAGGAAAAATCCACTGCTCCAAAACTGCCATAAATAAAAGCCAGACTACAGTTTGCAATAAACATGGATACAAAACTGAAAAAGCATGTGCGCACAAGGAAGCCTACAAACCTGACTCAGTTACAGCAGTTCTGTCTGGAGGAATGGACTAAAATTCCAGCAACATATTATGAGAACCTTGTAGAAGTCTCCCCAAAATATTTGACCCAAGATAAACAATTTTAAGGCAATTCTACCAAATACTAACAAAATGTATGTAAACTTCTGACCCACTGGGAATGTGATGAAAGTAATAAAAGCTCAAATAAATCATTATCTGACATTATCTATTATTCTGACATTTCACATTCTTATAAAGTAGTGATCATAACTGACCCAAGACAGGGAATGTTTTCTACGATAAAATGTCAGGAATTTACCTTTCACACTCTGGGTTTTGGAACATGGAATTAAACGACTGCATAGTAAACTTTGATAGTGGTGAATGGAAGATCACAGCAAATATTATTTTCACTTACGCATTTGCTCCAAGACCAGATGAAAAAAAAAAAATCACTATTACGTTTGAATGACATTCCCTAAGAGCAAATAAATTGAGCAGTGGATTAAGATGAAAAGAAAATTTATAGTCACTCTCTCAGGAGCTGTAATCGAACCCCCCCTCACATCCGTGGTATTTCGCTTTTTAAAACTAATTCCAGGGAAATATAACAAAATATTATGTTATAAAGTTACACTCAATATTTAAAAAAAGTATAATGTAAAAACGTTTACTAGATTTAATGATCTAAATAAGGCGTAACATCATCACATTCCCATATCGGCATTTTTACCAAAACTGAACAAGTGCTTTGAAATTTGCAGACAAATCAGAAGTGTTTCGCTTATAACCACTAAAAATAAACAGAGAGTAGCCCACACATGGTCTATCGCCACAGTACTTATGTGATCTTCAATCACGTTCACTAATATTGCAAAATTCTGGCCTGTTAATAATACCTAGAATATCAAAATCCACAAAAGGGGGTAGATCCTTTTCCTATTTGGCTCCTAAACTATGGAATAGTCTTCCAAAGATGGTTTGAGACTCCGACACATTCTTTAAGTCTAGACTAAAGACTCATCGTTTCAGCCAGGCATACACCTAATTTATCTATCAGCTCATAGTTAGGTTGCATTAGTTAGATCTGCCGGAACCGGAAACACTTCTCATATTCTATAATCCTGTTCTATAAAGTGAATGGCATCTACACTAATATTGTTCTATTTGTTTCCCCGTCTTAACCTCGTACATATCCTGAGGTTACCAGAGTCAGTCAAGATCCAGCTCTGGTCCTGCCTGATGTCCGACTCCCACTACTACATGTTGCTGAGTGATGATGACTAACTGCAGCTTGTGCCAGCCAGATATCATTTCAGTCTACTACGATGGACTTCACAGAGGATGAACTGATGCCAGCACCAACCGTCAGACATGGGATACTTCACTGGACACTGCCTGAAAGATGGACTCCACCGGAATTAATCTCCCACAAGCTTACAGTTGAACTGCAGTGCACCTTAATGACCTCTGCCTGCATCACCTTGGTCAAAGGATGGACTACACTCTTAAAACGGAATACATAGATAATAAATTAATCGCAGCCGTCATCAGCCAAATAACAAAAGACAACGCGTCTGTTTGCACTTCCACAGTTAAATAAGAATGTAAATTCTAAGACTTTAATCTTAGTTTATACAAAATCTTTGTTTAAACATTGGCCCCTAATACTTAAGTTTACTCATTTTAAATCTTGACTTGTATTACGCATAATGAACTAATATTGTCATAATATTCCTTCTGTAAGCCAGAGGGGAACTGGCCCCCACAGTGAGTCTGGTTTCTCCCAAGGTTATTTTTCTCCATTAACCAACATCTTATGGAGTTTTGTGTTCCTTGCTACAGGAACACGGCTTGCTCACTGGGGGTCTAAATATAAATATTTTCTATAATTTATTTTAAGGCGCTATTTTCAATCATGTTTTTTTTTAACCACACTATTATGACTTTAGACATTACAATATTACAGCTTTTTTCCGTTTAAGCATGATGTTCTGTAAAGCTGCTTTGAAATGTGTGTTGTAAAAAGCGCTATACAAATAAAAATAATTGAAATAAAATATTATTTTAATGTAAAAAGTATGATTTTCTGTATAATTAACAGTAACCATTTATATTATGTTTAACAAGAGAGTAGATGTCATTTTTACAGTATATTATTGTTAAAATTACAGTTAAAAACAATAATAGGTAACAATTTTTTTTATGTAGTTTATGTTTATTTCATTATTTGAATTTTGACATGTGTTACCCTGATGGTGTTTAGTGTTTGCGTGAGTGACACTGAGCACTGTCTCTACATGTTTATTGGTCATTGCTTCTAGAAGGGCCACTATTGAGGAACTTTCATCATGTGCCTTTCTGTAATTACTACAGTGATTAACAATACAGTTTCAGAAGCTTAATATTTAATAATATAAATGAAGGTAATGCACCATAAAATATACAGGGATCAAAACTACATCCTGTAAAGCCTGAAACGTGGTTACCGTATTTTTTACGATTAATTTCTGGCAAACACAGCTGCCAGTTTTTACTGTAAATTTAACAATATTTTTTTTTTACAGTGTATGGTTACTACATTGTTTCCACAAAAAAAAAAAAAAACCCATGCCCTTATGAAAAGTTAACGGATAGTTCACCCAAAAATTCAAAAAAAAAAAAAAACAACTTCAAAGCTCCAAAAGGCACAAAAAGCAGCATAAAAGTAATCCATAAGACTCCACTGGTTAACTGAATATGTTCAGAAGCGTTCCAATTGGTTTTGGGTGAGAACAGACCAAAATGTATCTCTGACCAAACAGAATGGACCAAAACCTAAACCTAAATTTTGACATCAGCAGTCTTCCTGGCGATCATAATTTCAAGATTGATTTGGCTTCCTAGGACCATCTAGCGCTCAGCACATGCATCAAACAAAAGTAAATCTAATCAAGCTTGAAATCATGATCGCCAAGGAGACTGCTGATGTTACGATTTATAGTGAAAATAAGTTATATTTTGGTCTGTTCTCACCCACAAATAATGAGTAAATGATGAGAATTTTCATTTTTAGGTGAACTATTTGGGTGAACTTTAACCATGTTTTCACAACGGTAACCATGCAGTAACCATGACTATAGTAACCATTTTTGTGGTAAGAACCATGGTTATGTACCACAAATTAACCATGGTGCTACAAAAGTAAAACTAAAAGGTACTCAAAACACATAACAGGAATGACCTGTTCTTTTTACAACTAAAATGCTACAGAATTGTAAATGATGGTTGCTTTAACATCAGCTATTGACAGCATTTTGATGCTGTTCAGAAAATAAGATCAAATTAATAGGTTTTAATCGGACAAATTATTGTTCTTTTTATCGGCTGTCAGGGAGGTCAAACTTACTTTCATGGATTCGCATGTGAGCTTGCAAGAAACTGGGGCGCCCGAAACCCTTGAAGCATATCGGGCAGTTGTGTGGCCGCACTCCAGTATGAATTTCCAGATGTTTCTTCAAGTCTCCTGGGGTATAAAAGCTTTTGCTGCACACAAAGCACAGGAAGGACCTTTCTCCTGTGTGAGTTTTAATATGCACAACCAAAGCTGATCGCTGCCGGAAGCTTTTGTTACAGGTGGGGCAGTTGTAGGGCCTTTCACCTGTGTGAATGCGCTCATGCTGTAACAAGCCCTGACGCCGGCCAAACTTCCTCCCGCAATAAGAGCAAGGGAAGCACTTCCCTTCAATGTCAGCATGCTGATCTATTAAAACGACAAAGAAGAAAATCCATTTAATCAATGGCATTATCAACCGGCCTACTGGGATCAGACAAGCACAAGTCATTATCAAGCCCACATCTAACAGAACAAATAATGATGTCTTCACTAGAAGAAACATTCTACAAAGCAGGTGCCGTTTGAGTCCCTCAATAGACATTTCTGTTACAAAGTTCATTTTGCTTACAGCATAAAATAAATTCTCTCTCAGCTTATGCTCTTAAAAATAAAGGAACCTTCAAGGTAAACCTTCTACAGCAGGTACAATTCGAAAATATTAATTTGAATTTTTTTTTATATTTTATCATTAGTTGTTTATAAAATTGGTCACATTTAAGCTTTTGAATAATGTTCAAATTCAGTCTATTCCATCAATTAATGTCTTGAAATTGCATATATTATGTTGCATGTAGAAAACGTGCTAAATCAGTACAGTCTCTTTAAGACTACCGCATATGAGAGGACGTGGATGGTTTCATTATCACATCCACTGTGATTAGATATAAATGTATTTTAGTTGTTGTTGTTGTTGTTTTTAAATCAACAACTTCAAAAAACAGACAGGGTTTTTAAAGAGATATTATTCAATAACAAATTGGTCACGTGGATCTTGTCTTCGGAGACACATTAGACGGCACAACTTTTACTCTCAACATGCTGTGAAAGGATCTCGCTGCTGAATACCCAGCCAATATACTCCACAAACAGTGGTGAGTGAAATCTAATAATATACATTTTTAGTCACATAGCGTGAGATTTGGTTGCATATGTGAGTGATTAGATGGTTATGCATAGAGTGAAAGATCGATCTTGGGGTTTAAGAATCGATATTGAAAGCTTGGGGGCCTGGGTATCTCTGCGAGTATTGACACTGACTACCACCCCTGGAGTCACGAGTTTGAATCCAGGGTGTGCTGAGTGACTCCAGCCAGGTCTCCTAAGCAACCAAATTGGCCCGGTTGCTAAGGAGGGTACAGTCACATGGGGTAACCTCCTCGTGGTCGCTATAATAGCCTCCACACGCACTACGTCTCCACGGTAAAGCGGTCAACAAGCCACATGATAAGATGCGCGGATTGACGGTCTCAGACACTGAGATTCGTCCTCCGCCACCCGGATTGAGTCACTACACCACCACGAGGACTTAGAGCGCATTGGGCATTCCAAATTGGTCAATATCATTGGTCCAATCAATATTGAAATCGTTCAAACAAAGAAAATTTATATTTTTACCCACCCATAGTGGAGATGCAAATCGAGCACCTTACAGTGTCAAAACATTAAGCAAAATGCTATTATTGGTGTTTAACAAACTAAACTGTTAAACTGTTAACACTGTTACCTTTCTGAAGGCATAATTATATCCAAACACATCTTTATAATAACGTAGCTTAAGATGGTACGATGCAATTTATGAACACTTAAGGGAATTCATTGTCTTATACAATATTTTAAATCTTACAGAAATACACTTTAAAACCGGAAAAGGCATGCGTTCAATAAAATGACACAAAATGACATCCTTTGTCAGACTTATTGCAAGTAGTTATCAACAGCAACATAAATGTGGACATTTAACATGATGCAACTTCACTAAGAAAATAAAGCAAGTTTTTAAAATGATCCTCATACCTGGATGAAATATTAGCTGATGTTTTTTCAGAGATAGTGAGAGAGAGAAGGTTTTGTTGCATATGGTACAATGGAAAGGCTTCTGATGATCTATTAGCTCTGAACTGGAACTCTGATCATCATAATGGACTTGATTCATTGAAGGACCAAATCCAGACTCGGGCTCTATTTGGTGTGACTGGGATTTTAAAACACTAGCCAGCTCACTGGAGGGCTCCTCTGTGCTCATTTCTGTAAACACATAAGACACCAGTTAGACAAGATTACAATGAAAAGTAAGATATAGGCGATCTGTAACTCACTGTAGAGAAAATATATTTAATATTGAGGTCACATAACAAAGCTGTGCTTTTTATGGTTTTAATAATAACAAATATTCTGACAAATTATGATGATTAAGATAATTTAGAACAAAAAATACATAAATTATCAATAAAACCCCCATTGAACAATCCATCAGGTTTCATTCAATGAGTTCTACTCTGTTGAAAAAATGTAAATAAATTAAAAAATCATTTTAAATAAGCTAATTTCAGCATGAAGTGATCAAGCTGGTTTTTATAATATTGTAGTTATTTTGCTTAGAAGCCCTAAACCAACTTGAAACCAGGTTTACCAGCTAGAAGTCTAGCTGATCAACCATCTAGTCCAGCTGGGACCATCTAATGACCATAAATAACCACCTAGAAACCATGATTAACCAGCTACCATTCTGAAGCTGGTTTTATCTGGATTTTCCAGCAGGTCCTCACTCAAAAATAGGCCTACTGCACTACCTGAACTGTTTTCGGTGCAACTGAGAATAATTCACCATGAGACCAAATCTCTTACTGTCTTCAGAACCTCCAGGGTTTTCAGAAAGCATTGAAGCAGAAATTCCAGAGATTCCTTCCACATCATCCAGTTCACCCTTGTCCTCCTTAGCTCCGGTGGTTAGAGCGCCAACTTCCTGTAACTTGTTGAGATGAGAATGCATGTGTGCTTGCAGGCTGCTGGGACGAGGGAAGCTTTTAGAGCACAAGGGGCAACTGTGTGGTCTCACACCAGTATGAGTCCCTATATGTGTCTTCAGATCTCCTGATCCATAAAACCGTCTGAAGCATATGAAACATTCGAAAGGTTTGTCTCCGGTATGAATTTTACGATGCACTATCAAAACCGAACGTTGCCGGAAACTTTTGTTGCACACAATGCAGCGGAACGGTCTCTCTCCCGTGTGAATTCGTTTGTGTTGCTCCATATCTTGATGCCGCCCAAACATTTTCCCACAGAAAGGACAGGTGAAGCGCTTCCTTTCATCAACACTCAATTGTTCTGTTGAAACAAATTAATAAACATCATTTCCAGTAGAGGAACTGCTTTTACCTATTAATCAGTGCTGATAGTTGCTTCGGTTATTCGGTTGCATCGATAATGCTATCGAAGCAACCGAATCGGTTATCTGCAAAAATCTATGCTGATGTTACCTGCATTTAGTATTATTTCTTAAAATCAGTAAAAAAAAAAAAAAAATTCTTAAAATCTGGTTTGATCCTCATCTAAGTTACAATAATGAACAAACACAATCGGTTTTAACTAATAATACACAACTTATTGTTTTGTTCTTGTACATACTGAATACAGCATTCAAACATTCACAGTATAGGCTGGAAAAAGTATGTGAAACCCAAGGCTAACGATGTCAATAAAAGCTAATTAGAGTCAGGAGCTGGAAAACCTGACATCCAATTTATAAAACAAGATTGGAGGTGTGGGTTAGAGCTACTTTGACTTATAAAAAACATTTTGAGTTTGCTATTCACAAGAAGCATCTACTGACGTCGACCATGCTTCGAAAAAAAGAGATCTCAGAAGACCTACAATCAATAATTTTTGCTTTGCATAAAGCTGGAAAGGGTTACAAAGTTATATCAAAGAGCTTAGATATTCATCTTTCCACAGTTAGCCAAAATGTCTATAAAACGAGATGATTTAGTACTGTGGCTACTTTCCCTAAAAGTGGACATCCAGCCAAGATGACTCAAAGGGCACATCACAGAATGCTCAATGAGGTCAAATAAATAACCCTTGAGTGACAGCTAAAGACTTTATGTGACTTTATTATTGAAACTGGTTAAAATATCTGTTTATGAGTCTACTATACGAAAAATATTAAACAGGCATGCTGTCCATGGCAGGACACCCCAAAGGAAGGTGCTGCTTTCCAACAAAAACATTACTGCATGCCTGAAGTTTGCCAAAGATCACCTTGTCACTCCACAACCCATGATGAAACTACATTCAAATTATTTGGGAAGAATACGCAGCACTACCTCTGGCATAAAAAGGCACCACATACCAACTGGAAAACATCATCCCAATGGTGAAATATTGTGGAGGGAGCATCATGAATTAGGGCTGCTTTGCTACTCTGTGGTCAGAACTGCTTGCCATCATCGAGGGAAAACTAAATTCCCAAATTTACAGGAATAATCCTGTTATAATCCTGACATAAGTCAGGATGGCTGTGCAACAGCTGAAGCTCAGTTGATGTTGGGTAATGCAGCAGGACAATGACCCTAAACATCAATAACACTAAACTAAATAATAAATCCACTACAGAATGGATTGAATAAATGGAGAAAAAAAAAAAATCCACCTTTTGGAGTGTCCCATTTAGAGCTCAGACCTTAACCCAATAAAGAGGCTGTGGAATGACCTCAAGAGAGGCATCTCACCAGAAATCATAATAATATGGCTGAGCTGAAGCAGTTCGGCAAGGAAGAAATGTCCAAAATTACTTCTGAACGTTGTGCAGCTATCGGAGTTTTTGCTGCCAAAGGAGGATCGACTTGTTATTAAATCCAAGGGTTCACTTACTTTTTCCACAGCACTGTGAATGATTTATGGGATGTGTTCAATAAAGACATGAAAGATTATAATTGCTTGTGTGTTGTTAGCTATAGCACATTGTGTTTGTTTATACTTGTGACTTTGATGAAGATGAGATCACAATTTATGACCAATTAATACAGAAAACCAGCTAATTCCAAAGAGTTCACATACTTACTCTTGCCACTACCATATATATATATATATATATATATATATATATATATATACACACACAAAGTAAACAGGATACACACACACAAATCCCTTCATCTGGTAAAAGAATAGTCTATAGAAAGCTTAATTTTGTTAAATTTTAGTATAGAGCATATATTTAAATATAGAGCCGCCATTTCAAAATAAGAGTTCCCGGTGTGTTTCAGTGTGTTTATAGTTAAAAGCTAGACGTTATGCACTAAAATTAGATTTTAGTTGAATAATAAACTACATCTGAGATTTTATTTATTTTAGACTCAATGTCTGCGCCCGTATTTGTAAGGAAAGTCTAAGATTATTATTATTATTATTATTATTTATTTTTTTACATCCTATAAATCGATTTTAAAAAATGTCACCTTATAAATCGTTATCAAGCTTTTCCACCACATAGTTATTGGTATCTGCAAAATGATCTATCCGTCGACCTCTAATTTCCAGTTTGATGGATGAATTGGAATTAATATCAGGTGCACTTACATTATATTAAATGTCTTTCATTCTTTAATTTGATTTGACCTGATGAATTAAACTTGGGGTCATGTGACTACACGTTTATTGTATTAATTATTTATACACAATTTTTTTTTAAATAGTAGGCAGCATATAGTACTGTGCATTTTCAGAAATTAGCAAGCTAGTTTACTTTTCAGCCCATGATTTGCCACTTGCTACTGGCAGATGGAGCAGTCAGTATATAAACGATTAGTTCACCCCAAAATTTTAATTCTCTCATGATTTATTCACCTTCATGTCTTTCCTTCTTCAGCAGAACCGAAATGCACAATTCATCTCTGTATGTCCATATAATGCAAGTGAATGGGCGCCAGCTGTTTGATGGTCCAATAGGCATATTTAGGAAGCAAAAAAGTAATCCGCATGACTCCAGTCGATCAATTCATGTATTCTGAAGTAAATCAGTAAGTTTGCGTAATAAACAATTAATAATTAAAAAGTTTTTAACTTTAAATCTTTGCTTCCGCCGCCGCAACTCTGGCATGACGTTCGCTCCTCTGTCTCTCACACTTTTCGTGTGAACGTGCCATCACACTTATGTCTCACGACAGCTCTGTCATGGGTCAACTTGTAAAAGGAAGCGTTTTTTTAAAAGTTAATTAAGTTTTAATTATCGATATATTTTTTTAAACAAACCTACTGATTTGCTTCAGAAGACATTAATTGATCGACTGGAGTCGTGTGGATTACTTTTATGCTGCCTAAATATGCCCTTTGGACCATCAAACAGCTGGCACCATCATGGCACCCATTTACTTGCATTGTATGGACAAACAGAGCTGAAATGTGCTTATAAAAATGCTGAAGGAGGAAAGACATACACATCTGGGATGGCTTAAAGGTGAGTAAATCATGAGAGAATTACATTTTTGGGTGAACTATTCCTTTAAGTGAGGGGACATTCTAGAGAGCATTTAACTGGACAACTATTTGAATACCAAAATGAGCAGAAGATTTCATAAATATTTTGTAATGTCCATTTACCTGGAAGAGAAAGACTTTACATTTTAAAAGCGTATATTTAACAACAGTTAATTTAGTCAACTTTTTGCAGTGCGCTAGCATAAATATGACCTCAAAACTAATGAACATGAACTGAAAGCCACAAAACTCCATTTTAATTTCATGGGGTCTTTAAATATGAAATACAACACACAACACTTGTGGTGTATGTTGTACTGTATGACACAGCCATATTTTCAAGGGCTTTGCTATTTCCCATTAATGCTGGTTTTAATTCATAAGAAGTGACAATGATCTCACCTGGATGAGCGACACGTTGATGCTTAATCAGGGAAAATGAGAGAGAAAACCTGCGGTCACAGAGTGTGCAGTGGTACGGTCTCTCCTCCGTATGATGACTACGGTGATGTTTTCTAAGGTTTACTGCTTGACTGAAATGTTTGCCACATTGGGTGCACTGGTAAGGTTTCTCTCCAGTGTGAATGCGCAGATGAATTCGAAGCTTTGCTTGTTTGTTAAATCTCTTTCCACAGTGATCGCATTGGTGAGGCTTGTTTTCATCGTCAATTTGCTGGTGAGCTGTGAGCTGTTCTTCTTGAAGTTCGTCTCTCATTTCAATGGCTAGAAGATAAAATGACCGTCTTTAAGGTCACGAAAAACACTGGCAAAACTACACACGATCAGTGCATTCAAGATACATTAAGCTACGGTTAATCTCACCTTTTTCAGTAGAAAGTGCCGACTCATGAGAGAGCACAGAGGAAGGAGATGGAGCTCTCTCGGTCTCCTCTTCCTCTTCACTATGGCCCATATGTTCATCAGTCGGTCCATCACTGGTAATATTTTCTAAAAGCTCCGGAGAGGACAACTCGCTATTGTCCTGACTTATGTCAGTTTGCATGTGTTTGGATTGATCTTCTAAGGCCACAGAACTGCAAGGCCTCTCAATATTCTGAGCATCCACATGGTTCAAGTCTAATTTATTGAAGTTCTTGACACAGTCAGGGCAGCGATGAGAAATCTCTCCGGTGTGTGTCAGCTCATGTTCCTCCAACTGACATGCAAAGTTTTTCCCACATTCAACACAAATTAGGCATCTACCCTCCGTACTGACATCATGACCTGCATAAAATAAAGGCCAGTCAGCATCACAAAATCAAGCTAATAACCCGCAAAATAAACCAGAGCAAACGTAACACAGATGTGTTACGCACTTTTCGCACTCTTCGTTCTTCTGATTCCAAATTGTTGTCTATCCCTAGATTTAGTTTATCCACTTTTGTGGGAGATTAGTTGCACCTAAACTGTGTAACTCTCTACCTCAGACATCTCCTCTATTTCTATCTTTAAATCTCAGATTAATGTTAGTTAAATCTAACTAACTATAGTTTTGGCAAGTCGTTTAGGACATCTACTTTGTGCATGACACAAGTAATTTTTCCAACAATTGTTTACAGACAGATTGTTTCACTTTTAATTGACTATATCACAATTCCAGTGGATCAGAAGTTTACATACACCAAGTTAACTGTGCCTTTAAGCAGCTTGGAAAATGTCAGAAAATGATTTCAAGCCTTAAGATAATTAGCTTCTGATAGGAGGTGTACTGAATTGGAGGTGTACCTGTGGATGTATTTTAAGGTATACCTTCAAACCTGTGCCTCTTTGCTTGACATCGTTAAAAAATCAAAACCTATCAGCCAAGACCTCAGAATTGTGGACCTCCACAAATCTGGCTATCCTTGGAAGCAATGTCCAAATGCCTGAGGGTACCACGTTCATCTGTACAAACAATAGTATGCAAGTATAAACACCATGGGACCACGCAACCATCATACTTACGGTCTCCTAGAGATTAATGTAGTTTGGTACAAAAAGTTCAAATCTATCCCAGAAACAACAGCAAAGGACCTTGTGAAGTTGCTGGAGGGAACAGGTAGACAAGTATCTATATCCACAGTAAAATTAGTCCTATATCAAAATATCCTGAAAGGCTGCTTCAAAACCACAATCAAACAGCCAGACTACAGTTTGGGGACAAGGATCTTACTTTTTGGAAACATTTTCTCTGGTCTGATGAATCAAAAATGGAACTGTTTGGCCATAATGACCATCGTAATGTCTGGAGAAAAAAGAGTAAGGCTTGCAAGCTGAAGAACACCATCCTACCATGAAGCATGTGGGTGGCAGCATCATGTTGTGGGGTGATTTGCTGCAGGAGGGACTGGTACAATTCACAAAATATATGGCATCATGAGGAAGGAATATAATGTGGATATATTGAAGCAATCTCAAGACAAAAGCCATGAAGCTTGGTCAAAAATGGGTCTTCCAAATGGACAATGACCCCAAGCACACCTCCAAAGTTGTGGCAAAATGGCTTAAGGACAATAGAGTCATAATACTGGAGTGGCCATCACAAAGCTCTGACCTCAATCAGATGATTGTGAATTTGTGGGCAGAACTGAAAAAGCATGTGTGAGCAAGGAGGCCTACAAACCTGACTCAGTTACACCAGTTCTGTCTGGAGGAATGGGCCAAAAATTCCAGCAACGTATTATGAGAACCTTGTGGAAGGCGACCCAAAACGTTTGACCCAAGTTAAACAATTTAAAGGCAACGCTACCAAATACTAACAAATTGTATGTAAACTTCTGACCCACTGGGAATATGATGAAATGTGAATTTTGAAGCCGCCGTGTGTTTTTATAAAAATGTTACCACATTTAAGGGGCCGTTAGGCACTCATCTTCAGGCTGTGCCTAACAACACCCCTTTAACGTGGTAAAATCACTGCAATACACGGCATCTCTTTGCTTTTTGGTTTAGTATTATTTAATTCATGGTAGTAT
Source organism: Moxostoma hubbsi (assembly GCA_032164185.1). NCBI lineage: Eukaryota > Metazoa > Chordata > Actinopteri > Cypriniformes > Catostomidae > Moxostoma > Moxostoma hubbsi. The sequence continues at coordinate 10,401,003 of JAVLUX010000033.1, forward strand.
TCTTTACCCTGATGAAATGTCCGCACATGTCTTCTCAAGGAGGATAGGAGGGCGAAGTTTTTAACACAGATTGTGCAGTGGAAGGTTGTCGCATCCGCATGTACTTTCAGATGAGTCTTGAGGCTTCTTTCCCGGGTGAAAGTCTTTCCACATACAGAGCACTCATAAGGCCTCTCGCCTGTGTGAATCCGTACATGTTCGGACAGATGCTGTATACGAGAGAACCCCTTCCCACACTGAGAGCACTGAAAAGGCTTCACACTGGCAGAATGGCACAGTTCCTCTTCATGGTCATCTGTGGCAACATTTAAAAAGGTATATAACAATGTTCCCATCAAAATCTCACCCGACAATTGCATCCATCATTTGACAGATAAACAATGAAAACACTGCTGATTACACATTGCACAAGTCTGTAATGGAGAAATGGCAACCCTAGATCTGACACAGAGATTCTCTGATGATTATGTATAGAAAATTTAAAAAAAAACAACAACAAAAAAACTTTGATATTTAGAAATTCCTGCATCCTCACCCAGTTCAAACAAGGTGTTTGATAAGCGTAGATCAAGCGCTCTCTCCTCCTCCCCTAAATCAGACTCATGTGTTCCAGTGCCACGTCCAGCCAGAGGAAAGAGACCCACTCCCTCCGGGTCGCTGTAGGATTTCATGCTCAGATCCATGTCTCCAGGGGGAAAACATGTAAAATTAGGCTTGATTGATTATATTGTTGCATGCTCCTTATAAATTGTACTATGACAGTATCAGAAGGTAATATCATGATACTGTGATTTATAGCCTACCATGACGCTGAATGATTACCATCTTCATGTACCATGGTATTTGAATGTAACTGCAAGATAAATCAAAGAATACCATGCTAAATGTCCAAAAACATGGTAATACCATGGTCTGTCTATCTATATTTTCTATCTATCTGTCTGTCTCTCTGTATTATCTATCTATCTATCTATCACTCTCTCTGTCTGTGTGTGTCTGTCTTTTCTATCTATCTATCTATCTATCTATGTCTTTCTGTCTTTTCTATCTATCTATCTATCTATTTATCTGTCTGTCTTTTCTATCTATATATCTATCTATCTATGTCTGTCTGTCTTTTCTATCTATCTATCTATCTCTGTCTGTCTGTCTTTTCTATCTATCTATCTATCTATCTATCTCTGTCTGTCTGTCTGTCTGTCTTTTCTATCTATCTATCTATCTATCTATGTCTGTCTGTCTTTTCTATCTATCTATGTCTCTCTGTCTTTTCTATCTATCTATCTATGTCTGTCTGTCTGTATTTTCTATCTATCTATCGATCTATCTATCTATCGATCTCTGTCTGTCTGTCTTTTCTATCTATCTATCTATCTATCTATCTATCTATCTATCTATCTCTGTCTGTCTGTCTTTTCTATCTATCTGTGTCTGTCTGTCTGTCAGTGTCAGTCTGTCTTTTCTAGCTAGCTAGTTGCTAGCTAGCTATCTATCTATCTAGCTATCTATTTATCATCGTACTCTTCAAACTGTTTTGAGCTTAAACTTAATAGAATAGAATGCTTGACTGGTTTTCTAATATCTGGTTATAACAATAAAACCCCAGCTGGAGACTGAAGTCCCCTCCTTTTGCTGCGGTTATTTGTCAACACAAAGCCAAAGTCTGATTGGATATCATTCAGGCAGACGAAGGGAGCAATATAAATATTATAAATAAAAAACTGCATCAAATCACGGAAAAATCAAGATCATATATGCGCAACCTCACCTTTTCTGTGTCTGATCACATTAAATCATTGCACGTCCACAGCCAGACAATCCGGAAATGATCTTGAATTTTATTTTAATTCCAAAATAAAAGTCCTCCATAAATCTGGTTTGAAATAACATTATTGTTGCCATTATAAGACATTTTCCATTTTTAATGTTTTCTTCAAGCATAGAGTTGCTCTAAAAAGTATTTGAAAAAAATTTAAGCCACACACAAATGTATAAATGTAATAATAATAAAAAAAATTATAATATAAAACTAAGAGGAGTGTATTTTAAAGAAAGACAACACAAGCTCTCTTTTAAAGCAAAATGTTTCACAAAAACACGATTGTACGATATAGTAGCTACAATAGATGCACTTTTGCCAGATTCTGATTCTAATTAGCTCGTTTGCTCCATGATCTGAATTGAGTGTGTCAAATTTTGTATTATTATTATTTTGTATTATTACTATTTTTATAACAAACAATTACAAATTTTAACATGAAAATGACACTTAGGGATGAGCATTTATCGATATTCTCAACTCTCTTGGAGTCAGACAAAATGTAACAGGACCAACTCATCTGCATATTCATATGCTAGATTTAATTCTGTCATATGGGTGTTGATGATATGGAAATTATGCAGCAGAGCGATGACATCTCGGATCATTACCTCATATCGTGTATGCTCTGATCATCTTATGTTACTCAATCTACACCATGCTATCGTTCAGGTAGAACTATTCTTTCGACCACTAAAGATAGCTTCACTAATAATCTTCCAGATCTATCTCATACACTCAGTAAACCCCAAAGCCCAGAAGAATTTGATGAAATAACAGAAAATATAAATAGTCATCTCTAGCCCTCTTGATAGTGTCGCCCCCTTCGATTAAAGAAAATTTAAGAAAAAATTTATCGAAAATTTTATCGAAACATCAAAAGCCACATCATGTTTGCTAGATCCAATACAAACTAAGCTCTTAAAAGTAGTATTTCCTGTAATTTCAGAACCTTTTATTAATATTATTAACTCCTCACTACCCTTTAAAATGGCAGTTATCAAACCACTTATTAAGAAGCCACAGCTTGATCCTGGAGAACTGGCTAATTATAGACCGATTTCAAATCTCCTGTTTATGATGAAAATACTAGAATAGGTAGAATCCTCCCAAATATGTTCATAGAGCGGAGGAGGGCGGGCTGGAACGACGCACGCCCAGTCCCCAATCAGACTGATGGGGCGTGCGAGGGATAAAGGCGTCTGGTGACGACAGGTTGAGAGAGAGAGAATTACGGGCAGCTGCCCTGTATGTGTTTGTGTGTGTCTTTTTATTTAAGTAAATATTATTTTTATTGTTAAGACTGTTCTCGCCTTCTCCTTTCCCTTTAACCCCCTTACACTGAACAATTTCAGTCAGGATTTAGGCCTCATCACAGTACAGAAACTGCACTTATCAGAGTTACAAATGACTTGCTCTTATCATCTGATCACAGCTGCATTTCTCTTCTAGTGCTTTTAGATCTTACTGCTGCATTCAACATGATAGATCATAACATACTCTTGAATAGGCTAGAGAATTATGTTGGAATGTTTGGAGTTGCATTAGCATGGTTTAGGTCCAATTTAGCTGACAGCTACCACTTTGTCTATGTAATTGTCAAACCAAACAAAAGTAAAGTATGGAGTGCCACAGGGATCAGTTTTAGGGCCTTTGCTTTTCTCCTTGTATATAATTCCCCTGGGAGACATTATCAGGAATCGTGGAACAAGTTTCCACTGTTATGCCTACGATACCCAACTTTATATTTCTTCAAAACCTGATGAGAGTTCACAATTCTCCAAATTAGCAGAGTATCAATGAAATAAAGATTGGATGCCCAGAAATGTCCTTCTACTCAATTCCGACAAAACAGAGGTACTAATTATTAGACCATTAAAAATAAGCTGCTAAAATATAATTTGACTCTCGATGGATGTACTGTTACATCATCTTCAACAACGAAGCAATTAGGTGTTACATTTGATACCAATATGTCCTTTGAAAATCAAATTTCCAATGTTTGTAGAACAGCATTCTTCCACCTAAGAAATATTGAGTAATTTTGACACATGCTCTCTGTTGCTGATGCTGAAAAACTATTTAATACATTCATGACCGCAAGACTAGATTATTGTAATGCATTACTGGCAGGATGTCCAGCAAAATCAATAAATAAACTAAATTGGTTCAAAATGCAGCAGCGCTGACTAGAACCAAGAAATATGATCATATTAGTCCCATTTTATCAATGTTACATTGGCTACCTGTTAAGTTTCATATTAATTTTAAAGTTCTGTTAACTACGTACAAAGTTTTGAATGGTCTAACTCTGCAGTACATAAGTGATCTTCTACCACACTATATTCAATCATGTTCATTATGATCACAAAATTCTAGCCTGTTAATAGTTCCTAGTATATCAAAATCCATATCAAGATCCTTTTCCTATTTGGCTCCTAAACTATGGAATAGTCTCCCTAACACTGTTCGAGATGCAGACACACTCACTCAGTTTAAGTCTAGATTAAAGACTCATCTATTTTGCCAGACATACACCTAATATATCTACAATTAGGCTGCTTTAGTTAGATCTGCTGGAGCCAGTAACAGTGATCATGATCTATAACTCTGCAATAAATTGAATGGCATCTATGCTAATACTATTTTAGTTATTAAACAGTTATATTAGTTTCCCTGTCTTAACCTCGGGACTCCTATTCTGAGGTCACCAGACGCTGTGTGATGATGACTAATAGCAGCCGGTGCCAGCCAAACATCACTTCAGTCTATTATGATGGACTTTAGGATGTACTGATGCCAACTCCAACTGTAAGACATGTGATACCTTTGCTTACATATGAATTAAATTCCCTCTCAGCTAATTCTGTGAATTGTATAGGGGGACCTTCTTACTAGGTACATTCTAAAATATATATATTTTTTCTAATAATATTTTATACATTTTAGCTTTTTAAAACTGAACAAATCAATGTATTTAATCAATAAATATGATACTGTATTGCATATATTATATATTGTTACATGTTTATTGTTTAATAGCATAAAGTTTTACTATTCACAGGTAATTACATTGAGTTGTTGAACACGCGCTAAAAACCGGTACTGTCTCTTTAAGGAAACCCAGCATTTGTGTAAAGAGCATCTGTGAATGAGCAAAAGTTCATAAGAGACACAAACGGCTTTATCTCATCTGTGCCATGCATCATTAGAATTAAATGTTTATTTTTTTTTAATATTTTTGATCAACAACTGACTGCAAAGAACTGAAAGAGTATTAAAAGAGACATTATTAATTGACATATCGATTGCGTGCATTTCGCCTTTCGACACACATTACACAGAACACCTTTTACTCAACAAAGGATTCACTGGTGAGTGAAATCTAAAAATTGACCTGCCAGCTGCCAAATATATACATTTTTAGTTATATAGCACAACATTTTGTTGAAAATGTGAATGATTTCCTCTCATTGTATTTTTTGATATTATGCCCTTACCCAAACCTCTTATCTAAACTTGAACAATCAGTAGAGTGTGTAAACATGATAGGAACTGTTGTGTGTCACAGAAGCAAGTAATTGTCACATATTAGATGGAAATTATGTCTAGCAACATCACTGGCTGTAGTGAAAGTTGTAGGATATTACACAAGTGCAGTCATACAATATCATACAAATTTGCCAAATTTAGAAAAGTCGTATGAATCCTGATGATTTCGCCATTAGAGTGTGCAGCAACCAATGGAGGGTTGCATAGAGTAAAATATCTATACATGGCTTTTGAGAATCAATATTGAATCAACAAAACATGATAATAATTGTAAAAAAATGTTTTCCCAGCCCTTGTAACGTGTGCTCTTGCTCTGGTGTGCTCGCAGCTGAGTCATGTTCATCCATCAACTTCTGCCAGTGATTGTTATAATTTGTCTCAGGCACAGGTGAAGATGCTGTGCGTTGTGGCAATTGATGAGACGTGATGTCGCTTCTCAATGACTTCTTAAATTTTGATGTTAAAGCTGACCTAATTGGCTGACTAAACTTAAACTGGGCATCAGTGCATTTTGATTGGTTTATTAGTATTAAGGTAAGATGGAAGAAAATGACCTGCAAAAATGTAACGAGTACTTTTCAAGTCTAAATAAAATTGTAAGGAGTAAAAAGTACTATTTTTCTTTGAAAATGTAATAAAGTAAAAGTACAGCTATTCAGTTTAAATTGCATTCGAATAAAGTACAAATCTCCAAAAATAATACTTAAGTAAAATAATGAAGTATAATTACTCAAGTACTTTACACCCCTGCACAAAATGTATGCAATACACAAATGCAATAACATACAATCTAATGCCATAACATTGATACATGTGAGGTTTAAGTGTCCAAGTACTTTTGGGTGCAATGTACTATTTTAATGTCTGAGAACAATAAAGGCTATTACAATAACAATGTTTTTAATAAATACATAAATGTACAAAAAATAATAAATACAGACCTTGATTTAAAAAAAATACTATGCAGAGGCACATCAGTGAGACAATGTGAGATATGCATTGAGATCATGTAAAACATATTATGTTATTTCTCCTTTAAATTGAAAAAAATTGCATATTTATTAGTTGTTGGGACGTTTGTCCAGAATTTCCTTTTGTATATAGCCACACATATTCTGACCTAACATCATAAACTTTTACACATCTTCTGCTTCTGATGCCTGGAGTTTTGGCTTTCAATGTCACATATGTGTATTACATGGTTATGACACTTTGCAAAAAATTATAATATTTTATTTGAGTATTGGTATGTGTTGCAAAGTGACTTTTCAAATTGTTTAGCATCAGTTATGTTGGTGGTAAACTTTCTGACTCTAACTCCTCCTAGAGGCTTTAAACTACATGCACCAATATCAGCACAGACCTTCAGACTAATCCTGAATAGTGTGCTATATCTTTTCTAACTGCTCGGAATTCTGGTATTCCGGTATTGGGCTTCCGAAAAGGCCTCATGTCTCTTTGACTTCCATTCAAGGTGCGAAAACGTTTTCCTGAAATAACTCCTTTAGAGGATTCAAGCTACATCCTATCACTCCACCACTCATACATTCTATCTATCACTCCACCACTCCCTTTTTCTATCTTTCCATCACTCCACTCTTTTTATTCTTTCTTTCACTCCATCACTTTAACACCCTAGCAACTGCATACAACCTAGCAACCATTTAGTGCACCCTAGCAACCAAAACCCATTGACTGCCATTCAAAATGGCTTAGATGGATAGCTCCTGATCAGAATGTCATAGAGTCTTCAGGTTTGACTCAATACACTCAGTCCAGCAAGCAGCCTTTTTAGGATCACCCTGACAACTTCCTAGCAACCAGATGGACTTACCCTAGCAACCATATAGCAAAACACATATCTCTGCACTACAACATCGTAGAGAGTTCAACTTTGGCTTATTTGACTCAGACCTGCAAGGAGCCTTTAAATATCATACTGAACAATTCTTAGCCATACCCTAGCAACCATTTAGTGCACCCTAGCAGCTGAAACCCATTGACTTCGATTAAAATGAGCTTAGATGGATATCTCCTGATCAGAATATCATAGAGACTTTATTGTTGGATTGTATGACTCAGGCCAGCAAGGAGCCTTGTTAGTATTACTCTGGAAACTGCCTAGCAACCAAGTGAACTCACCCTAGCAACCAAGTAACAAAACAAATATATCTGCACCAGAATATTGTAGAGACTTATGGCTTCATTCATTTGATTCAGGATAGCAAGGAGTATTTTGAAAATCACCTTGATAACTGCCTAGCAACCAGATTGGGTTATCCTAGCAACCAAGTAACAAATCACATATCTCTGCACCAGAACAATGTAGAGAATTCTGGTTTATTTAATTTGACTCAGGGTAGCAAGGAGCCTTTTGAGTATCACATTGGTAACTGCCTAGCAACCAGATGGGGTTACACTAGTAACCAAGTAACAAATCACATATCTCTGCACCAGAACAACATAGAGACTCCTGGTTTTCTTCATTGGACTCAGGGTAGCGAGAAGCCATTTGAGTAGCACCTTTGTAACTGCTTAGCAACTTTTAACTTTTAAAACTACTACTTAAACTTATATCTACTTCAAACTTAAAACCTTCAAACTTCAATCTTTTACAGCTACTTCAAACTTTCACACTAAGTTTGTCTTGATAATCTTTTTTTTATCTAGTTGTAAGTTGATTTTTTACATTGCAAGGAGGTCTACATTAGTAAAATTGCCCCCTATAATAAATTCATCTAAATGTTTAACAATTTGAGTGACCAAATACCCAAAATTCTGATATAAGTTACTGATACTATTCGGTTGTGAGCCAAAATTCCAATTGCATACATTCTTGAATTCTCAAGCAGTGGTTATTTTAGTTTAGTAGTGGTTAGTTGGTGGTTTGTTTTAGTTTTAACACTTATAAATATAAGAATTCCAACATAAGAATAATTTTTGTGAATTTCATTCTTCCAACTAAAATTTAAATAGCCCATCTATCCACTACTTAAATATCCACAAATAGGAAGTGCTACAAACACTTCACCAAAACATAAAAAATCTCTCATCATTTACTCACCATCATGCCATCCCAGATGAGTACAACACTCTTCCTTCTGTAGAACACAAATATTTTAGAAGAATATCTCAGCTCTGTAGGTCCATACAATGCAAGTGAACGGTGAGAACTTTGAAGCTCCAAAATGCACATTAAGGCAGCATAAAAGTAATCCATAAGACTCCATGTCTTCAGAAGTGATAGGATAGGTGTGGGTTAGAAACAGATTGATATTTATGCCATTTTTATTCTAAATTTCCTCTTTCACTTTCAGGTGTAAAAGTGAAACTAAACAGCCACCATATGTGACTTTCAGATGTGAAAGTGAAAGTGGAGATGTAAATTAATAAAAAAAAGATTTAGAGTAATTTTCTAATTTACTGTTTCATAATTTACTTCTTTATTTAAATAATTTCTGAAAAGTTGTGGAAATTGATTTTTATTTTTTATTTAAATAATATTTCACCAAAAAAGTATTATTCATAAATCCTTGTCAGTAAACAGTGTCTTGTATTTTATTCTTTCACTTTCTCCAACTTTCACGGTACATTGTGCAGTAGTTTAAACATGGTTAGTTTTACAGCCTGTTTTTATATTTTACTTTATTAATACCTACACGAAAAGTGCGTTTGTTCACTTTGACTCGTCCGTTTGTGATTTTGAACGCATTATGCCGTCTCATCTCATGCCGATTCTGTCACGCCTTATGTCCACAGCAAGCTACCGTACTTTTAGTAAATACCACCAGCAAAAAGGGGAGTCCGTTACAAGATATGACATATTATGTATTTTTGTTTCATCCACGACATATACCATCCACGCACATTCTTTATATAAAAACAAATCACAATTTAAAAAGTATATAATATCATAATAATTTTAAAACATCGAGACACGTAATTAATATCCTCTCATCCACCCTCCAGCTGATGCATTGGTGCAGTCGGTGAAAGGCAATGGCAGAGGTGTAGAGGGAGAGAGAGGAGCCCCGAGTCTGTGACAGCTTCACCTGAACCCCACACCTGTGACACAGTGACCCGACGACACCCCAGCAACACCCAACACACCCGAGCCGCCTGACCGGCCTGGACCCGCAGCGCAGCATTGCTTTCTCAATCTCAGGTGTGTGTGTGTGTGTGTGTATGTATGTATGTAAGTAAGTGAATGTGGGTGAGTGTGGGTGATCTCCGGTGATGTTAGCACAGACGTTAGCTCGTGTTTCTCCTCCACAACACTTTATTTAAGTATTAAACACACGCTCATCTCGTACAAACGCTTGTTTACATATTTAGCTGTTATTCAATCACACGTGCTGATAATAGCCATGTTGTGGTGAAATCATGTCATTGAAACTGTGTAACTAGGCCTCTGCAGTTTGGTCTTGACTCTAAACATTTGTAATTGCGGATTTAGGCTATTGTAGGTGTACAATAATTTGATGAGACTGAAGGAGCTTATTTTAGACGTGTTTATGGAGATGTTTGTATAGATCAGGGGTTATTCATGTTTTAATGTGGTATGAGAGCTATTTGAGATGCTGACACTGAGATTATAAAGCTCACTTGTAGACTTTATTATCACTTGATCTAGAGTATTATGACAATCTGTTGCTGTAGTAATTAATTTCCATTTAATTCTGTTGCTTTTAATATGGATTTTTCAATATCCGGTACCAGTGCTGATTTCTAGAGAGTAGGTTGTCTGCAATAATGTAGATGTACAATACAATTTAACTTACACAAAATGGCTGAAAACAAACATTGAACAAAATATGCAGTCAAAATTCTGTCTTAAAGCTATTTGAAATCACCAAATATAATTGTAATACATTGATAAAGATGTTGGTAGATTGACTTGGACATTTCTGTTAACCAGCCAATCAAGCATTGTTATTAGCGGATGGTGATACTCTAAAACACACACACACACACACACTCTCACTCACTCACACTCTCTCTCTCTCTCTCTCTCTCTCTCAGCACTTTGTTACTAACACTATGGTCCTAATAAAGTTCCTGACATGGTCTTCTGTTGTTGTAGCCCATCCTGCTCAAGGTTCTATGTGTTGTGCATTTTGAGATGCTGTTCTGCTCACCACAATTCTACAGAGCGGTTATCTGAGTTACTGTAGCCTTTCTGTTTGCTCGAACCAGTCTGGCCATTCTCTGTTGACCTCTCTCATCAGTGTACATGAATTAAATAAAATTCAAAATGCTAAAATATTAAATTCCATTATGGTAAAAAAGTCAGAATGGATTGTGTTTTTCTCTCCATTTGGACAACTAGGATTTATGTGCAACATGTGGTAGGCTCAGAGCAATTTATTTATTTTTTATTATTGACAGGGTTTCCACAGTCTTGGAAACATCAGGGAATTTATAAAAAGTTATTTATAAAAAGTCTTAAAAAGTTAATCGAATTTATTTATTTTCTCTCTCCCAAAAATGACTGATCGATTACTCATAAATAAAAATGTAAGTTAAAAAAGGTATGAAATGTATATTTTTTTTAAATAAAAAAATGTTACCAAGAACGGTTTCAAAATAAATACATTTTCTTCATTGCATTTTATTACAGTTATCAATGCATTAATGACGCAGTTGTAACTGCAAGATTTGCTGAGACATTCCAGGGGAAAGTTCAATATGATTCAGCGTTGCTGATGGCAGCAAATGTGCAAATCAATTTGCAGTTTTCGAGAAGTATTTGTAATAGTCGATTAGTTGGTGCAGAATGAGTACTCGATTAGTCGATTACTTGTGCACCTCCCTATACACAGTTTTAATGAGCAACAACTGGGCAGCCCATAATTATTTTAATTTCTGGTTTCTGGTCTCGAGATGTAAAACTAACTGAAACGAGTGATCCACGTGGAGAACAACAACCATTTAAGTGTTATTTGGAGTAAAAATGAATTTCACATTCAACTTGTGCAGTTGTTGGTTGTAATAACAACTCAAAGTAGTTAATGATATCAACGTAACTAAGCTTGGACCATCGCTTCATGTCATCTACTTCGATGAGGCACTGTCAAAACGTAAAAATGGTCATCTGGACTCTGTGAAGTGTCGGCGCTATAGAGCCACATGCTTTTGGACAGCTTCTACAAATGTAATCCTTTACCTGCTAATAATAAATGCTGATGCAGGTGAAAACACTGGAGAAATTGAAAACAGGCGAACCGTTGAACACTTCTGCGTTCAGGAAAAAGGTGTATAAAATCAATTTTAGAAATCGTTTCCAGTAGCCTAATCACAAACATGTTGGAAAAGTAATGTAAAAATAATGGAAATTCATTGGTCAAAAGCTGTGGGCACCTTATATTGAATTTGTTGTCACCTGTTTTTTCATATCATTCCCCTCCAGTTGATACCGAAGCTACACCATGTCCTTAAAACCGCGGGTGGTGGATTTCGACGAGACGTGGAACAAGCTCCTCACGACAATCAGGGCCGTTGTGATGCTCGATTACGTGGAGAGAGCGACATGGAACGACCGCTTCTCGTATCCTGCACGAGAGGAAAGCTCAAATAGACACAGAAATGTCCTGATTTAGAGGAACCGCTTCCTCTTTCTCCCTTCCTTTTTTAAGATTCTTGTGATCATAGATTTATTTTTCTATTTTAAGAGGGCACATTTATTTGGTTTAAATGGTTCTTTGCCTATTTCATATAATGCGCTACCTAGTTTTATTAAGCGATTTGAGTGTAGTGTCAGAAACACTAGCGCTATATATCATTCATAAATTGACCTCTATAAAGGAAGACATTTCTGGCTTGTATCATGCACTGCATTGATGTGAATTATTTGTGGTATTGGCTAAGGCAAGCCTCACTGTTTCAATTTTATATTTAAGGGGTAGGAATTTGCCCAAACCCACCAGAAATTGTATTAACCTAATTGCCATAGTTTTTCTTGCTGTTTCTCCTCGTGTCTTATCCTATGCCAAAATCTCCTTAACAAGGGCTTCAGTGACATATATGCGCTGTGTGTTGCATATCCAGAGCCCTTAGGTGAAAGACTGTATACTGAGACAAAAGTGTTCCTGGAAAATCACGTCAGGCAGTTGTTCAAGGTAAGCATGGAAGATGCTGTTGGGTTAAGACGGCATTGTATTGATTCAGTATCTGATTGTGGAGGTTTTTATGTGGACATTGTGGTTTGTCTCTTACAGAGAGTGCTGGAGTCCGAGGAGAAGGTTTTAGTGATGTATCACAGGTACTGGGAGGAATACAGCAAAGGTGCTGAATATTTGGATTGCTTATACAGGTAAGTTCAGCTGGGATTTGTACATTCTTTTGAAGTACTTGAATTGGAAAAGCTTATTGGACTGACTTTTCTGAATTTCTGCTTGATTAATGATGTTCATGTTAAATGCTTGTGCCTGTTCGTGTGGGCCCTCGATGGGGAATTCTTATTTGCTAATTGCCTTACTTGGCTAATTGGTTTTTAGTCTTTAACCTTTACTGTTTAAAGCCTATTATAAATCTAACCTTGACCTTTAAACTTTGAAAGTAATCATTTACGTTGACCTTGGGATTATGTTCTAGAAGTAATTGTGAATTGTTGGTAGGGATGAACCGATACCATTTTTCTTTCCCGATCCGATACTCTGATTGATACCATTGTACCAGTTTAAAGAACTCCGGCTCCACTTATTCCACAACAAGAGAGCTTCTGTATTTACTTGTTTGGTATTTCTGTATAATTCCCTCATACTTTGCGATCTACATCACCTGAAGCTGTTTGGAATGTTTGGAGTGCTTCTGGACTGTGAGCTGTGTAATTCTTCTTCTCCTCTGTCAGGCTCAAACTACAGTGCTGCTCTCGCGCATCATCATTAGAGTTTAATGTGATCTCATGTTACGTTAAATGAGATCAAATGACTATTCGACACTAAAAGTTTTGTCAACAATTTTTTATTGTCGGTTATCGACAACGTCTTCAGCTGCCTTTAATATTTCAGCTGTTTTATTGACATTTTTCCTATTGCAAAACGGGCACGGACGTGTTCTTTCATGTTTGTTGAAAAAGGAGAGCAAGGTATTGGGTAGCAGGAGACAAAAATAATTAGATATCATCCACATCTCCCTACTTGCTGTTTTTAATATATTCAGCTTTTATTTTATTCCTTTGCAAATCGTGCCAATAAGTGTGAAAACGGCCATTCTCTCATGTTTGTTGACATGTTATCTAGAATAAACTGAGCGAGTTTGTGGATGTATTTCGTTATCTTAATTTTAAGATGCATCCATTTGAAACAGGATGACGCTAAAGGTAGATGTAATGGCAGTTTTTCGCCGGTTATGTGTGGATTTAAAGAGAAATAAACATGATGTGAAAATGTAAAAAAGCAAATGTATGAACATGTACAATAGGGACACATATATGCGTAGCACCTACATTAGAAGCACAGTTACAGGTACTGCACTAAAATAACTCGTAATTCTGCTCTAAACATCATGTTTGCGAATAATTAATAGAAACTGTTCGTCTGCTTTTTAGCATTTTCTTTCTCGTCTTTTACTTTTGATGTAATGTTTGTGGTATGTCCTCATGAAATCAGAGACCCTCTACATGAAATCTGAACACAAGATGTCAGGTGTAACGGTGATGTCTCACATCTTCATTTTGTGATCGGATCACCCAAAAACGGATCTTAATACCAGGTGTACACATAGCCTCAATCGTGGACGAATGGACTGTGAGTCATAGGGCGCCGACTGTAAGTTGCGCAGTGTACGCTTGGCTTAACCATGGTGCTTTTACCAGGCACAATTCATTCTTGGTGAATTCCCCCCCAAACTCACATGTCCATTTACAAAAGTTTTTGCCAAAAATCAATAGAGAGAACAGACAGGCCATGTCTTATTTCCTCAAGGTTACATGGCACCCAGACCAATCTGGAATGCAGGGCCTGCAAAGACAGTTGGGAAGAACATAGAGAAAACAATACACTCATACAGAACAGAATTCTATAGAGCTTGCACTTATAATTAAATCAACATATAATGTTTTTATATGGTAGGAATGATTGTGCATTTGCTAATTAACTGTAGAGGAAAATATGGATTATGCATTTTTAGAAAGTATTTGTTATGATGTCTTCAACTTTTCATTAGTTTTTTTTCCTTTAACCTGAAGTCAGCGTTACTGATTTTAAAGATTCTGTTTCATGTGTTGCATTCAGTGCACCAATTATTGTTTCTCTGGCACGTAAATCTCAGCCTCGCCAAGTGCTGTGGACAGTTTCTGCTTGAGTTCATCACGCTGGACTGAATCCCATCACTGTCCTGCTGATACCGGTCAGCTGTGAAAACAAGCAGCTACTGAACTGATGCTGCGGCTTTAATGTGCATCAACATATGCTTGAATTTATCTAGAAACTGTGCTTGTTTTTGTGATTTTACGTATTGCAGGTACCTTAACACACAGTTTATTAAGAAGAACAAGTTGACTGAAGCAGACCTGCAGTATGGTTATGGAGGAGTGGATATGAATGAACCGTTAATGGAGATCGGAGAGGTATGCACAGTTACCCAACCAGATGCAACACATTTCATTTTATGGATTTCAATAGGCTGTAAAATATATCTTTTTGATTTTGGCTGTAATTGTGTTTTCTTCCTTGCTATTTTATGCTCTTTTAATAATTATTCTTGTGTTGTGCTCTTAGCTTGCACTTGACATGTGGCGGAAGTTAATGATTGAGCCCCTTCAACCCATGCTTATTGGAATGCTTCTGAAAGAGATCAAAAAGTAGGTGAAAGTCTTTAACCTGACATTATTTTGATGCAATAATAAATCCACGAGGGTGTGTTATTTTACATTAATTAAGTTGCACGACAAGAATGAGCCAGTTCTTTTTAACCATATGGGCAGAGATCCAGAGCGCTGCTGAAGCATCGCATAGACTGTGCTGTTACGTGGGACCTGTTACTTTTGGCAGCACCAAAAGTAATGAAAAAGCTTTCAAATAGCATTTGATTATATAACCTAACCTTTAATGATATGAAATGGCTTGACTCTGTTTTGCACATTTTTCAGAAAATATATTTGAAATTGTCAGTTGCTTGAAAAAAATACTTGTACACTTCATCTGGTAAACCACTTCTATGACATTTACATTTAATTTATGTGTTTGTATTGTACTTATTTTTAATACAAGTTCAAGTCCAAACAAGTGAGCAAAAAAGCAAAACAAAATTATTATTAATAATTTAAATAATTAAAAAATAATGTTTCTCCCTTGATTTCATATGTTTAAAAAAAAAAATGAAATGCAAAAAGTTGTCGAAAATAATTTTTAAGGTCAAAGTTCAGAAGCTATGCATATAATGGATTTTTCCAACATGATAATAATTCACATTTTAACTAATATTTTCACACAAAAATATTTGGTTTTATACCCCATTGAACACTCAAAATGTGGTGTAGTAACCATTTAACCCTCATTAGTGTTAACTTATTGTTAATTTGCTACATTCATGAAACAAATTTAAATAATAAAGAAAGAACAACAGCCAAGTTGTCCTTCATGAATACAAATAACGTCAACATTTTACAAAATGTTTACCCACATTTTTTTATGTGCAAAAGCTGAAATTTCAATATTTTGTAAGTTGCAAAGTCAACATTTTTTTGAGAATGATGCATTTGCTATTTGGGTCAGTTCCTTACATAAATCTGTTGTGTGACTTTGAAAACATGGAACATAGCACATGAGTCATATGGACTACTGTTTACCGACCCAGTTATTCACTTTTGTTGAAAAGGGAAGTGCATTTTAAGGGAGAACACTACAATTGCACATCAATTTCATCATGAATGAACCAAGAATCGTTACTATGAAAACCTGTAGTTAAAGATGCACGTTGAGATATGTTGTACTTGTAATAATTGGTGTTTTATAAAAATAAATGAACTGAATGAATATTTTTATTTATTTAAAATGAACTGAATAAAGAATTTGTTTTAATGACATCTCAAGCATAGTCCTTGAAAACAAATAAAAATGTGCTTGAAAAGTCCTTGAATTTAACTTTGAAGCATCTTTATGAACCCTGTTTATATTATGTGATAAACTATGCATAATATGCCAAATAATTATGACACAATCAAGTCAAATGAGCAATAAATATTTCTTCATAATAGCAGCTTTTCCATTTCTAAAAAAAAATTCCATTAATGATATTAGTCTAATTAAAAAAAAAAAACATTCAAACAAACAGGGGCAAAGCAAAAAGCTAAACTGCAATTTGCCACATATTTTTTAATTTTTCAGACACTGGGACGTTTTAACGATAAAAAAAACAGTATTTACTGGCTATCGGAATCCCTTCCATAAATTTTATGGGGTTAAAATTGTTTACTATTTTTAATTTAGTTTTTAGTTCTGTTTTATATTCAATTGATCCTTTTAATAAAAATTTTAGTTTTCACTCATGACTTTTTTTTAACTTTCAGTATATTTAGTCTTTATTTTTGTTTCAGTATTTTAGTGCATTAAAGCTGATTTCTGTCACTAGTGCAAAAGGAATTGCAAAAATAAACTATGTTTTCAAAACAGCTTTCTGAATATGCCCCTCTTCTGCTTTTGTTCAAACTGTCAGATAGGTCTAAATGGGTCACTCAAAACTAATACAAGGATTTTATAGTGCCACAGATACACAGTGTTTACAGTTTTCTAGAAAATTAGCGTATGCATGGCTCACTTATATTTGTCGCTGCATATTAAGCTGTGATGAGAGAAAGTATTTTAAAACTGAAAAAGTTACATAATTCAGCTTTAACTGAAATCATTTAAATGTGTACATTGCTGTTACATTTCACAGGGCTGTTTAGTGTAATTGCTATATATATTTTAACGTTTAGTGAAGGTGGGTTATAAAAAACATACTCTGCACCCCAAAACTAAAATTAATGTATGGTAATTTATATATTATTTTAGTAAGAACACTAATATTTTTTTTCACAAGAAGAGCCAAACTACCGTTTTATAATATTGTCTGCACCGATGTTTTTATTGATTTTTTTTTTGATGTGTGATTTTATAAAATATGATTGTGTCTGCCTGTTCTTAGTAAGGAGCCTAGCTATCGTAAAAATATTTTATTGATTGTATTTCAGGTCAGAACTACCGGTACGTATTAACAGAGCAGATTATTTTTTGCATGCCAGTAGTGCTTGTTTGTGGGCATATTTCTAATTTTGTTCACTTTTAATGTTGTTTTTGTAGCGACCGATGTGGGGAGGACCCAAATCAGAAAGTAATCCATGGGGTTATCAACTCCTTTGTTCATGTTGAACAGTACAAGAAAAAGTTTCCTCTAAAGGTAAGTGTCTGTCGGGCTGAATAATAACATGACAGAGATTCATACAAATATGGAAAGTATTCATTAGTGTCATTACACAAACTGCTCAACAAATTATTATTTATATACACACACACACACACACACACACACACACACACACACACACACACACACAGTTGAAGTCAAATATTTACTTACACCTTAGCCAAATACATTTAAACTCAGTTATTCACAAATCCTGACATTCCATGTCTGATGTCAGTTAGGATCACTACTTTATTATAAGAATGTGAAATGTCGGAATAATAGTAGAGAGAATTATTTATTTCAGCTTTTATTTCTTTCAGCACATTCCCAGTGGGTCAGAAGTTTACATACACTTTGTTAGAATTTGGTAGAATTGCCTTAAAATGGTTTAACTTGGGTCAAATATTTTGGGTCGCCTTCCACAAGCTTCTCACAATAAGTTGCTGGAATTTTTGGCCCATTCCTCCAGACAGAACTGCTGTAACTGAGTCAGGTTTGTAGGCCTCCTTGTTCGCACATGCTTTTTCAGTTCTGCCCACAAACTTTCTATTGAGGTCAGGGCTTTGTGATGGCCACTCCAATACCTTGACTTTGTTGCTGTCATTGTCCATTTGGAAGACCCATTTTCGACCGAGCTTTAACTTCTTGGCTGATGTCTTCAGATGCTTCAGAGGCTTCTTCCTTGCTGAGCAGCCTTTCAGGTTATGTCGATATAGGACTCGTTTGACTGTAGATATAGATACTTGTCTACCTGTTTTCTCCAGCATCTTCACAAGGTCCTTTGCTGTTGTTCTGGGATAGATTTGCACTTTTTGCACCAAACTACGTTCATCTCTAGGAGACAGAATGCATCTCCTTCCTGAGCGGTATGATGGCTGCGTGGTCCCATGATGTTTATAATTACATACTATTGTTTGTACAGATGAATGTGGTACCTTCAGGAGTTTGGAAATTGCTCCCAAGAATGAACCAGACTTGTGGAGGTCCACAAGTTTTTTTCTGAGGTCTTGGCTGATTTCTTTAGATTTCCCCATGATGGCAAGCAAAGAGGCACTGAGTTTGAAGGTAGGGGTTAAAATACATCCACAGGTGCACCTCCAATTCAGTACACCTCCTATCAGAAGCTAATTATCTAAAGGCTTGTCATAATTTTCTGGAATTTTCCAAGCTGCTTAAGGCACCGTTAACTTGGTGTATGTAAACTTCTGACCCACTGGAATTGTGATACAGTCAATTAAAAGTGAAACAATCTGTCTGTAAACAATTGTTGGAAAAATTACTTGTGTCATGCACAAATTAGATGTCCTAAACGACATTCCAAAACTATAGTTTGCTAATATGTAATATGTGTAGTGGTTAAAAAACTAGTTTTAATGACTTCAACCTAAGTGTGTCAACTTCAAGTGTAAGACTTAAACTGTATATTTTTTTAAATGGAATGGGAATATCTTGCTTTTTTATGTTTGCTATGTAGTAAAGCTTCAGTGTTCTTTCAGTTTGTTTATCAGCAAACATGCTTCTCATGTTGAGAGCGCATCCTCTTTTCCTTCATTACAGTTTTATCAGGAAATCTTTGAGGGGCCTTTTTTGACGAAAACCGGCGAGTATTACAAACGGGAAGCCTCCAATCTACTCCAGGAGTCCAACTGCTCCCAATATATGGAGAAGGTATGGTGGTATAACCTATAACCTGTTACTTGTGATCTTTTACATTAAAGTGACTACTTATTATAGCTTCTGTTTTGTTTTGCACATATTGTCAGGTGGCTTGTTGATATCAAGCTAACGTTTGTCATAATCAGGCTAAATTTACTCTAACTAATGGCTGATGCTCTCTGGTTTGTGGCTGCAGGTTTTAGGCAGGTTGAAAGATGAGGAGGTGAGATGTCGGAAATACCTGCACCCCAGCTCTTACGCCAAAGTCATCCATGAATGTCAGCAGAGGATGGTGGCCGACCACCTGCAGTTCCTGCACGGAGAGTGTCAAAATATCATAAGACAGGAGAAGAGAGACGGTCAGCACTTTAACAGCTCTGCTTATATTCAGTCCGAACTTTCACTTTCACTTTTGGCTTATGGATATATATATATGTTTGTATGTAGATTGAGGGCTTGACCTCTTATCTAATGTTTTTAAATGTTTTGTTAGAAATATACAGTTTTGGCTAAAATAATGGTTTGATGCGCTCTGATTGTTTGTTGGGTTTCAGACATGGCGAATATGTATACGCTACTGCGGGCCGTGTCCAGCGGCTTACCTCACATGATCCAGGAGCTTCAGGTCCACATCCATGATGAAGGTCTCCGAGCCACCAGTAACCTCTCTCAGGAAAACGTAAGTGACCTGAAGAATGCATATGAAAATAGCATTTAGTACAGCATATAAAAGTGATGTAAACCAGCACGTGTGCTATAATTCTGAATGTCAACTGTTCATATTAAGTCTCCTCAATATGTTGGGAAAAAAAACACTGATCTTTCTCCTGCAGATGCCAACCCAGTTTGTGGAGTCTGTGTTAGAGGTTCATGGTAAATTTGTCCAGTTGATTAACACAGTATTGAATGGGGACCAACACTTCCTGAGTGCGCTCGATAAGGTACAATTTAAACTTAATTAAAAAATTATTTAGAAGTGTATAGGTGGTGTATCAGATGGAAATACCATGATACTTTGATAAATAATAGTACTAAATTATTACCATATTGGTATTTCCATGGTAATACCATGCTGCTTAGTGTATGAAATAAAAAATGGACGGCTGTAGAGGCTGTTAATCAGAGAGACAAGCTTTGATGTCCATGATGCCTGTCTAATTGTTTTGCACTTTTTAATCTTGTTTAACTAAAAACAGATGCCTGTATTATTTGCAGGTGTGTCCACAACACCCTTAGATTGTGGCACCCAGTTTTGCCTGAGGAAGAAGCACTTATATTCCTTTCTTCAGAAATCTCATGTAGAAATCTCATTTAGGAATTAAAATATTATCCTTTCAGTCCAGTAGAGGGCATGTCTGGGTCAAAATGTGTTGCCTTTGGGTTCATGTGGGTGTTTTAAAACATAGTAACTGAACTCTGTGGTTTGTAGTTTTATTGCTCATTTCCCTTGCAGGCTTTGACTTCAGTAGTGAACTACAGAGAGCCCAAATCCATCTGCAAAGCACCTGAACTGGTGGGTAATCGCTATTTATCCTGTGCTATTGGCAACGTTAGCTTGAGATGATGACTTAAACTGTACACATCTAAAACAAACACACACAAGTTGTCTTAGGAGTCAGAAAATAAACATTTCTCTGCCTGTGTTTTTTCCTGCTATGACTCAGCTGGCCAAGTACTGTGACAATTTGCTGAAGAAATCTGCAAAAGGGATGACTGAGAATGAGGTGGAAGACAAACTGACCAGCTTCATTACAGTCTTCAAATACATAGATGACAAAGACGTGTTTCAGAAAGTGAGACTGAGGATCTTCAGATTTCTTTTTGGCATTTTTGTCTCTCTCTCTCTCTCTCTCTCTCTCTCTCTCTCTCTCTCTCTCTTTATATATATATATATATATATATATATATATATATATATATATATATATATATATATACACATACACACACACACACACACACACAGGCGGCCAATGTACAGATTTTGCTGTTTCTGAAGGAAATTTGTACATTAATTCACCAAAGTGGCATTCAACTTATCACAAAGTATAGTCAGGACATTACTGATGTAAAAAAACAGCACCATCACTCATCTCTGATCAAATCTATACAGTACAGGCCCCATTTGCAGCAGCCATCACTCTAACACCTTCCTTTAGTAATCATGCTAATTTGGTACTAGAAATCACTTGCCATTATATCAAACACAGTTGAAAGATATTTGGTTCGTTAAATGTAGCTTAACATTGTCTTTGTTTTTGAGTTGCCACAGTATGCAATAGACCAACATGCAAAAAAAAAGAAACGGTGTTCTCTAGAATCTTGTCATTCAATCGTTGTTTGGAGGAATAAAGGCTACACAATGCTTGAAAGTGCCAAATATTTCATACAAAACTGTACACTACAGTCTTCAGTCAAAGGACAACTGGATCTAACAAGGACAGACAGAGATGTGGAAGGTCAGATGTACAACTAAACAAGAGGATAATTTCATCAGAGTCTCTAGTTTGAGCAATAGACGGCTCACATGTCCTCAGCTGACAGCTTCATTGAATTCTACCCGCTCAACACCAGTTTCATGTACATCAGTAAATGGAAGACTCAGGGGTGCAGGACTTATGGGAAGAATTGCAAAGAAAAAGCCACTTTTGAAACAGAAAAACAAAAAGAAAATGTTAGAGTGGGCAAAGAAACACAGACATTGGACAACAGATAATTGGAAAAGAGTGTTATGGATCTTAAACCCATTGAGCTTTTGTGGGATCAGCTAGACTGTAAGGTGCGTGAGAAGTGTCCAACAAGACAGTCACATCTATGGCAAGTGCTACAGGAAGTGTGGGGTGAAATGTCACCTGAGTATCTGGACAAATTGACAGCTAGAATGTTAAGGATCTGCAAAGCTGTCATTACTGCACGTGGAGGATTTATTCATGTGAACTATTTGAAGTAGTTTAAGAAGTTCGGAAAAAAATAAAGTAATTTTTCATGTTATTAATGTCCTGACTATACATTGCGATCAGTTGAATGCCACTTTGGTGAAGTAAAGTACCAATCTCTTTCCATAAAAGCAAAATCTGTACATTAATTCCAAACTTTTGGCTGCCAGTGTGTGTGTGTATGTGTATGTATGTATATATATATATAGGTACAGTGGTACGAGGAAAAATGAATGACATAAAACGATGGGGAGAAGAGGGGGAATGGGATCAAGAAATATTACTAATTTGCCTTGTAAACATTGCACAAGATTGCATAGTACAGTCGGGCTAGGCGATATATTGAATATTCATGATATAATCACAATGATATTGCAGCTGACTTCAAATTAAGCAGTATTATTAATCCTGCTATGATTTTAATGTGCTTTATAATTGGCCATTAAGTTTCGCTTTGAGCCATTTCAGAGCAAATACATAATTATCGAGATATACTGCATGTCGAATATCGTCGATAGGCTTACAAATATCCAGATATCATATTTGTAGCCATATTGCCAAGCCCAATAGCACAGTAACAGTTCTTCTAGAATTATATTTGTGCCACTAGAACTTTGAACAGTTCAAATCTTAAAATTCAGATCCAGATTTTTAAAATGCTGATTCAGATTACAATATTTGAGATTTAAATTGGGTGAAGATGGGGTACTCCGAACAGTTATATTTGTATATAATCAAACTCCTTGACCAATTCAAATCTGCTTATTCATTTTCAAATAATATTTCAGTTAAAGTCATGGTGGCACAAATATCATTCCATAGTTTTCCAAATCAAACATAATAAACTGCTATTTAAAGAGTGAGTGAGTTATCCAGCTGATTCAGTGTGTTGTTTGGCAGATTCAGTCCTTGATTCAAAGCTTTGACTTGCGTTTAATTCTGATTCATTAAAAGAAGCCGAACCAATTAAGCAATTTGTTTGCAAATTGGACAGCATGTTGTACTGTATGTTCATTTCTACATTCAGAATTGTATTAATTTCCTTTGAGATCTTTTTAGATTACAGGTTTGCTTTGGTTTGGTGAGCAATTTGAAGTTTTTGTGAAAAGTCATCATGTTTTGCTCTAATATTTATTCTTGTTTATTCCCAGTTTTATGCCAGAATGCTTGCAAAGAGATTAATACATGGACTTTCATTATCCATGGACTCCGAAGAAGCCATGATCAACAAACTGAAGGTAGCGTTCTGCTCTCTCACACGGTATCCTCTCTTTACAACAGCGTAAAAGTTCACAGGTGTGACTCATCCAACATAATCAAGTGTTCTCTTGCTGTGAGCGCAACAGCTTTGTCATTATGTGTAACCACGGATGGGGTTGATGTAGGGTTTGTGTGATGAAACTAAGCAAACTGTTCATTCTTGTTCTCTCTCATTCCCTTTGCCTTGTAGCAAGCTTGTGGTTATGAATTCACAAGCAAACTGCACAGAATGTACACTGATATGAGTGTCAGCACTGACCTAAACAACAAATTCAACAACTTTATCAAAACCCAGGAGACCGTAGTGGACCTGGGCATCAGCTTTCAAATTTATGTATTACAAGTGAGTGCTGTTACTAGACTTACTCTATGTCTTTGAAAAATAAATGTCATTTTGTTCTTTTGATTTTTGGAGTGAAGTATGACCTGGACATTTTTTATATATTTTTTTTTTTAAATTTTCAATATTCTTACATGTGTTTGCATGTGTTTCAGGCGGGTGCATGGCCCCTTACACATGTTCCCTCTTCCACATTTGCCATCCCACAAGAGTTAGAGAAGAGTGTACAAATGGTAAGCTGCCATGGCAACATGCCTGTAAATCCAATACGTCATGATTAGGGCCAAGAACGTAAGCTTCCTTAATGTACTGAGAAGTACATGTAAAATCCCTTTTTCATTTTAATAAAAAAGTAGGGGACACTGATTAAACTGATGTCTTTTCTCTGCAGTTTGAGTTGTTTTATAATCAGCACTTCAGCGGAAGGAAGTTGACCTGGCTACACTATCTCTGTACAGGTACAGTCACTATATAGTCAAGTCAAGTCAATTTTATTTGTATAGCGCCTTTCACAACACACAGGAAGATGTATCATGCAGATAAAGGTCATTAAACTACTCGCATTCATAACTAACCTTGGTCCCCAATCTGCCTGATTCTAAAAACATAAAATTAGCATTAATCAACATGGAGCATCCGTTAGTACTGTACAGTGTAGGAATGCTGTCATTAATAGGGCTGTCAATTTAAAGTCTTAATAGAAATAATTGGACCATATGCCCATTGATTAACTAAATTTATGGCACATACTATATAAATCAACACCTGCTACTCATACCTTTTAGAGCTCCTTGTCTCATACATTGAAAACGCCATTAGGAACATTGTGTTTTCTGTTTGTAGTAGATGACAGTGAACAGAGCTCTAATTCACTTTGTAGCACAAGGCACTTACAGAGTACATATTTAATTACTGTAAATAGAAGCCTTTTGCAGTTTAATAATCACATTGGGTCATGTAGCAACCTGATTTTCCAGAGGAGAGAAGCTTTCGTCATAAACAAAACATAAAAGAAACGGAAAGAGCTTCAAAATAAAAGCTCAATTTAAATGGAAAATATGATACGGTAGAAATATATTGCTACTTTATAGTTATGTAATATTCACTGGAATACTGCTGCTACTTCTAATAATAAATCAATAGTAATTGTACTATATTTAAGCAAAATCTCACAGCACTTTATTGGACAAAAATAATTCCAATTTAGTATTTTGTGCTGTGAGGTTCTGTATAAAAGCACATTATGTTGAAAATGTATTGTTCCATTTTCATTTGATAAAAGTTTTAATGAATTCATTTATTTAGACAATTTTGATTAAGAAAATTAATAAACTGTTGATAAAATAACAAATAAAAAAAACTGGTGTCGGTATTGGCGAGTTCTAAAAACAAAATATCGATACCCTAGAATCCCTAGAATTCTATATATTGTTATGTGTTATTTCCATATTTCTGAGGTTAGGATAATCCCCACACGATTAAATTTTTTATTTTTTTTTACATAAAATGTTTATTTAATTTTTTATTATATTATTTAAACACATAATTTTTTTCATTACATGTATTAATGCAGTCTTCAAGTGTAATTGAGTGTAATTAAATATGAAAGGGGTGTTTCGAAATGAAAGAGGTTTTGAAACTTAATAAGTAAAATATATGATATTTACATTTCAGTGCTTTATTTCATGCTAATGACACTGTTTTTATCTGAAAATGAATTAATCCCTTTTTAGATATCATTCATGAATAAAACATAAAATTTGTGTAGAAGTGCTGCAGGTGTGTTCGCTTATACTTATTCACTGTTACAACAAAAAAGATCTTGTTTTATTTTGGATTCTTCCGTATTTTGTTTCCAACTTAAATGTCATAATAAGGAATGTCCAATTTTACACTTGAAGGCAGTATAAATTAACAGCAATTAGACTTTATTTGCCTTCAGTTTTCTGTACCTAAATCTGCCTCCAGCATGCTTAATTTTGTTGTGTAAGATTTGTTGAAGGAAGGGTAGACATGAAAAAAAAGACTTGGCTGGTGCAGTGAAAGTCAGATTATCCATACCTGGCTTTCTTGCTCTACCACAGTAAATCCTTCATACGGTTTAGCATCAAAAGTCAGATTATCACACTGAGCTGTGAAAAAATACCTAGAGTGATCCATTAACATAGCAGGACAAGCAAAATACAGTCACATACACGTGGCCTCGAAAGCCTCCCTTAAAAAGGAATTTATTTGCATTGGATAACAGAATATCTACCAAACCAAGTAAAAAATACTTCTCTGCACCTCTCTCTGTCAGGTGAGGTAAAGATGAACTACCTGTCCAAGCCCTATGTGGCTGTGGTGACCACCTATCAGATGGCCGTGTTGCTGGCATTCAACAACAGCGAGACTGTGAGCTACAAAGAACTGCAGGACAGCACGCAGATGAATGAGAAAGAGCTACAGAAGACCATTAAATCTCTACTGGACGTCAAGATGATTAGCCACGACTCAGAAAAAGTAAGACTTGAAGATAGGAGATATTTCTGGAAGAGTTCTCTTAGATGTATATCACCAGGATATTAGGTCCTTGCTTTAATAGAAATAGGTTAACCCTTTAAGCTCAGAAAAAATAATGATCTCAATATACTAATATCTACGGTCTTAAAAACCAACTCAAACTTTTACAGCTTGAAGCTGTACATTTCAGTGCATTAAAGGCATTATGACCAAAACTGAACAAGTTCTTTGTAATTTGCAAACAAATCAGAAGTGTTCTGTTTTGATCATTTATTCCTAATTTTGAACTGTACATATCATTGTATTAAGTAAAAACATCAAACTGGTCAGACAGACGTGTCATATGTTGTTGGAACTTTCAATGAGTAGAATACAACCAGCCTATTTGTTTTTCGTCACAGAAATATAGCAATTAACAGCTTCGTATATGTCTTTCGTATATTTTACATTTAAACAGGTATTTCTTTGAAGCTGCATTTTCGCGTATAACATCATAAAATAATCCACACAAAACACAATGTGCACACAGAACATAATGTGCTCTCTGGCTAAATACACTTTGGCATTCCTGGATCAGATAACTTCATCAGAAATGGTGTAGTTTGTTGTCCAGCATCATGGAACGCTAAACCAATTGAATTTAGGATTCAGATCACTGCAATCAGAGGTGGAAGTCATCCAAATATGGGCAGAGAGGATCGTTCACTCTAATTACATATGGCCACCTAGAGATGTTGCCAAGTACATGACATGGACTCAATGATGACTCAATTGACACAGAATGGAACTGAATGAGATCTCATTACTCATGCCTGTGTGCCTTGGAAAGAGAGCATGCCTTTAGTCATTATTGTATTTACATGTGTAATTAGTTCTTATTTACAATTATTATGTTTTACTTGTTTGGAGAGGCTTTAGGACACTAGGATAAATAATTTTTGTAATGCTATAACTTTTGATTTCTTTGTCGTATCAACACTAAATTTTACTCTGACATATTTAATGTAAAATAATTTTTTTTTTTTTAAAAAGTACATTTTTGGCTTAAGGTTTTCTTTGGCATTTTTCAGCAGTTTCTTCAGCTGAGAGTCTTTATAGCTATTAATTGCACATGTGATTTACTACAAATACACTCACACTTTTTCTCTTTGCCTCTAGGAGGAAATTGAGCCTGAATCAACATTTTCCTTATTTATGAGTTTCACCAGTAAACGAACAAAGTTCAAGATCACAACATCAATGCAGAAAGACACACCACAGGTACTAAGATCATCAATTTACTTTAGGAACTGAAGATGTTTGATGACATAAAGCCTGTGATGTTATTTGTGAACGCAGGAAATGGAACAGACTAGGAGTGCTGTGGATGAAGACCGGAAAATGTATTTGCAGGCTGCTATAGTGCGGATCATGAAAGCAAGGAAAGTCTTGAGACACAACGCCCTCATACAGGAGGTGAGATTACATAATTTTGTTTGTTAAAGGGATAGTTCACCCCAAAACCCTGCCGTTATTAACACGCCCTTATGTTGTTCCAAACCCGTATGACTTTCTTCCGTGGAACAAAAAAGGAGATTTTGAAGATTATCCTGGCCACACTTTTTCATATAACGAAAGTGAATGTTTCATAAGGTAGTCTATATGACTTGTGCGCTATATTGGAAGGATCAAAAATTTGTTGTTATTTACTGAAAACCTTCCTCTCTGCTGTAGCTGTAACACCAATGATGTCTTGTCACGAGACACATGAGAACCAAATTGCACCATCGCATCAAGTTCATTCGTATTTTGTAGTACATTTGAGAGCTTCAGCATGGGAAGATTATCAGTGAACAACTTCAAGTTTGGTCTGTTTCTCACAAAAAACTAGCGAGCGACTTCTGAAGACTTGGTATATAGTGCAAATGAACTACATTTATAATACTTTTAAGATGTTTTTTGTCATTTTACAGCTTGAAAGACTTCAAAGAGTTCCTTAATTGTTCACTTTCATCAAATGGAAAAGAGATCACAGTATATTCTTAAGGATTGGGGAGGGTGAGTGGGTTCCAGAGTGATTTTTCAAGCCCTTTTCCTCATTCTGGAAATGTACAGTTCTTGGAGGCAGGGCAGGGGGCAACCAGTAATACGTTCAGCAGTCTGAACTGTCCTTTGTAGTCTTCTGATGTCCAATTATATAGCTGAACCAAACAGATTTGAAGTGCAGAGGACAGGCTCAGTGACTGCTGAGTAGAACTGTATCAGCAGCGCCTGTGGCAGATTGAACTTCCTCAACTGGTGAAGGAAGTACAACCTCTGCTGGGCCTTTTTCACAATGGAGTCAATGTGGGTCTCCCACTTCAGGTCCTGTGAGATGGTAGAGGAGGGGTGCTTAATAGTGTTTAATGTTTACAATGTAAACAATGTATTTTATTGCAAAATATCCCGATATGTACAAATATAGAAGTAGATTAAGGGGTAAGGGAGACAGATTCGATTACATCATTTACAGTGGGTCATGGAAGCATACGATCATTCCAAAGCACTTTTTGCGGGTTTCGTTGACCGCGGTTCTCTGATTGGTAGATTATTTTCCGCTGTACCATGGGTAATGTAGTTGTTTACCATGAATTCCACTATCAAACACTATTTTTAAACAATGAAGTTGAAATAACGCAGATGGATGGCTTCAACGGAAGCATATACTATCGATGAACAACCTCGTAGTTTACGGTAAGTCTGTCTTTAAAGGTTTATGAGTGATCTTTTAAAATCAATTCATCTATGGGATTAATAAATGGCATTTTTACTTCTGGAACCAGACTGTTGTGCTCTATTTTGGTGGAGCTTTTGCTTAGATTGAGGATGGTACTTAGCATTTAGCAAGCTTATGTAAGCTATTGCTAACGAAAATTGAGCTAACTAGCATAAACCTGAGTCAGGAACACTAGTAAAATCACTTTTAGGTTACTTAATTTGGTCATTTAAAAATAACTTTATTCCATTTATGTTGCAATCATGTGAAATTTACATTTATAGGAAAACGTGTTGGTTAACTTTATTGATTCATGTGGAACTGATGTACATTATTAAATCATGTAAATTCACAGCATTGTTTTCAATGGCATGACACACAAAGTATGTCAGAGATCTGTTAACATGCTACAGGAGCATGTTCATAATGGATTAGGTAAGAGATTTGCTGTCTGTCAATTTCTTCTCAAGCATTAGCAACCACAGATATTCCTACTGTTTAATAATGCATCTATACAGCTGTTGTCCATATGAAGCGAGTTATGAAGCGCACTGGTAGTCCATGTGGTTTTCATTGCTATCTGTGCTTGCTTTGGAACAAACAGTATCAGAGATAAACACATCTCCAGCCAGAATACACCTCATTGTGATGACAGCACTAAACCTTTCAGTTTATAGGTTTATTAAATAATAATTCATCCTGTAATTTGCAGCAAAACCCGACTTTTAGTAGGCTCCTCTTGCTGCGAAAATATGGATTCTACATTTCAATAGTTTCTTGATGCTGAAAATATTTATGCATGTTCGCAACTTTAATCTTTTCTGAAGCTTTGCAGGAAAAAGATAAAATCCTTCTTTTCTGGGACAGTTCTTGTCAAATCTCAAGAACATTCCTGTAATGACATATAATCAAATGTCTTACTTTAAAATCACACAGCCTGCATCAGAATGCCAGGCTGTTTGGAATGGAATAATAGGATACTGTGCACTTCATACTGCACAGCAGATATTGTACAATGCAGACTATTTTTTTTTAAATTAGTATGTGAAATAGGTTGCAATATGGAACGAAAAATATTTCAAATGCTACATTTATTTCTTGCTGAACAGTATACTGTACGCTGCCTTCTATTCAAAAATAGTATGTGAAAAATCTGAAATATTTTTTAAATACTAGTATGCTACATTTACTTCATACTGCACAGTATATACTGTACAATGCCTACTTAAAAAAAATTATAATTATGTGAAAAAGTATGCAATATAGAATGAAAAATGTTTTAAATGCTAGTGTGCTACATTTACTTAAGAACGAACAGCATATACTGTAAACTGCCTACTGTTTCTTAAAAACAATTTGTGAAAAAGTGTGCAATATGGAACATGTTTGAAATGCTAGTATGCTACAAATACTTAATGCTGAACAGTATACACTGTCTAGTTTTTTTATACAATTTGTGAAAAAGTATGCAAAGTGGAATACTAAACATTTTTAAATATTAGTTTGCTACTTTTACTTCATACTGGAGAGCATATACTGTCTACTATTTATTTTAAATAGTACTGTATGTGGAAAAAGTATGCAGTTTGGAACAATAAACATTTTAATGCTAGTATGCTACATGATTGATTTCATACTGACCAGCATACATTGTAAACTCTCTGCTGTTTAAATATTTTTTTATTTGAAATATATGCAATATGGAACGATAAACGTTTCAAATACAAGTATGCTACATTTACTTCAGATATATTGAACAGGATATATTGTACACTGCCTACAATTTAAAAAAAAAAACAATATTATTTGAAATATTTGCAATATGGAACAATAACCGTTTCAAATGCTAGGGTGCTGTTTATTTCATACTGAACTGTATACTGTACTCTGCCTTCTATTAGAAAATAGTATGTGAAAGGAAGCAAAGTGAAATGCTAAACATATTGATACTAGTAGGATACATTTACTTCATGCTGCAAGGTATTTTCTGTACAGTGCATACTTTAAAACAAAATTCTGAAAGTAATATGAAATTATACATTTTTTAAATGCTAGTGTGCTATTTTTACTAATTACGGCACAGCATATATTGCTACTCTCTGCAATCCACACATAACTCACCACACGCCCCATTGAGAGCGAGAACCAGTAATCAGGACCACGAGGAGGTTACCCCATGTGACTCTACACGCCCTAGCAACCGGGCCAATTTGGTTGCTTAGGAGACCTGGCTGGAGTCACTCTGCACACCCTGGATCCGAACTTGCGACTCCAGAGGTGCTAGTCAGCGTCAATACTCGCTGAGCTACCCAGGTCCCCGCCAGTAAACCTTTTAAACAGTAGTACATGACCTCATCACATTTACATGTTTAATTCAGTGAGTAATACCCTGTCATATTTTTGTTCTTTTGTAAAAATGTCTGTCTTGTGGCAGTCTGATCAACTAATGAAATGTTAAAGAAAGAGATTCCATGAGCGCATTACATCGTGAGATGCCGTTTCCCACACAGTGTGCTGTTTGATTCGGTTTTGGCAAATTTAGTCAGTCACAGTATGCATACTTTATACACCAGAAGTAGTATGGTGGTATGCTATTCTGAACATTCCTAATTCTGTTTGTGTTTATGTATGTTTGTTCTTCCAGGTAATCAACCAATCCAAAGCAAGATTCAACCCGAGTATCAGCATGATAAAGAAGTGTATCGAGGTTCTTATCGACAAGCAGTACATCGAGCGAAGCCAGAGCTCTGCAGATGAATACAGCTACGTCGCATAAAATCATATTAATTTAATTAAAGAAAATAAACAGAAAACGCTGCAAAGCGTCAACGGTAAACATGTCTTTTATTTTCGGCTCTGGCTGGCTCCGGCACTTAAACATTGGATCGAATCAGGACTTTGTGCCTCCATCTTCAGTAAAAAAGGTCCTAGGAGAAGCCGGACTGTCATCAAACCTTCCCTTCCCACCTTCGCCCCTTTTCCTCCTCCCTTCTGATTTTATGCTGTTTACATCACCAGTGCCACGCCAAGTGCGTCAACATAAAAAGAGAAATGCCTATAGCTACTCGAGCTTAAATGGAGAACACATTTTTAGACGTAATCGTAAATGAGAAACGAAGAAAGCGAGTGAATGAAATGCATCACATAGAGCCAAACAAGTGAAATGTTTCACAACTGAAAAAACAACCACGCTTTTCTTTTTCTCACATTGCAGTTGTTGTGTGTATTCTTTTTTAATGTATCAAAGTAAAACAAAATATTGTAATAAAACCGGAATACTGATATTTGCATTTACTTTCAGAATATGTAAAAAAACGAAAACAAATATGAGGTGACAAACATGATTCTGCTGCTTGTCAAATAAACAAAAAAAAAAAACACTTTTTCGTAAATGTCTTAAGAATGACTTCATCAACAGTCATTTAAAAAGAGTGTATTTAATGGTAAATTGTGTAATTTTGTCAACATTAAGATACTTTCTCAACATGATCACACAGGAACTTGACATGTTGCTGCCAAGTGATTCATATTTTTGAGTAAAGTACCACCAGATTTCGTTAGGGTTGGGTTGTAGTTTCTAATCAATCCTCTTGACTATAAATTACTCTTTGCTCTGCCTTTCTATGTTTTGGATAATCGTCCATGCAGAATATAAAATCCACAAATATGACCGGAGTCTTCATCTCATCAGAGTGTTCATCGGTTTAATCATATCTGCCAAAATACTGTACATTTCTTAAGGGGTAAAACCTTTTAACAGTGGAAGGTTGCTTGGCACACCTTTAAGAATCCACCACAGTCAGAGTTCACAGTAGGACTATGGATTCTAAATGGCTTTGATATATTCAATATTCTTAGTAAGCAGGCTTCATCCAGCAGTATTCACTTGTAATGAGAACCATATGGCGGTGCCTGACCATCTCAACATGTCTAAAGTATGTGTGTGTGCTATCAGCAAAACATTTTCTGTTCAGTACATCATCTTTCCTAAGGCCACGTTTTTGTGGTTTCACTCGTGTCAGGTCTTTGAATGCTACAGAAAGTAACGAATCTTCATTAAATGTGACGTTGTACCACGAAAAGACCTTCTTCTACCACAAGGGGGCAATATGAATCACTCTTATTAATAAGATATTATAGGAAAAGTTTTTTTTTAACCCTAAAACAGGCAAGAGTGGGAAATTATTAGCAAAAAATTATTTCAGTTCACTTTATTTCATTTGGAATGAAGTAAATCATATCCAAATGAATTTGTATATATTTTGGATATCTCCCATGATACGTTGCCCTATTAAATATGGAGTATGTAATTTCTGGGTCACTAACGCCACCGAAAGAATTGCAAAAATAAACTTTTTTTAACCCCTTATCCCGCACTCCCTCGAGGGAGTGGCTATACTTTTATTACCTTTTTAAGCTTTGTTTTATAACAAATATTCAACTGACTATCATAAACTATGCATCATTTGAAAGGTAAAACACTCAAGAATCATGTTCTAAACTTGTTTTTGCAATCAATACACCAGAGAGGAAAGGGTTAAATTAAATGCAAAAGGACTTCTCATTTGAAAATGAGCAAAATGAACCGCTATACTCATCTTTCATCTCGTATGGTTCAGATCAGTTCGGACGAATCCAAGAAACAACAGCATACATTTCAATGTAAGGGTCCACTCTTCAAAATGGATCCCACTTTTTAATCCAAAACAACGAAAAATAGGGAAAAAAAATGAAATATCCTCCTTTGGTTTGCATGAGCGTTTTCGAGATAGAGTTCGCATCATGTTCATTTTCAAAGAAATATCGATTCTAATCCATATTCCAGCACTCAAAAGCTATCTCACCCCTGTAGTTTAGACTCTTCCGGATGAAATGAGTCATCCCCCTTCTATATTTATGATGTATTGAATATAACAATAATGGAAGGAAAGGATTATAATAAGTCAGGAGAAGATGTGTTGATTATAAAATAACAGTGGAGATGACTAGCAAGATATGAGATTACAGTGATACGTTTATATGAATGAATGGTGTATTGAATATAACAATAATGGAAGGAAAGGATTATAAGAAGTCAGGTGAAGATGAGTTGATTATAAAATAACAGTGGCGATGATTAGCAAGATATGAGATTACAGTGATACGTTTATATGAATGAATGGTGCATTGAATATAAATATAATTTATTTTGTTAAAATGTTAAAATGTTGTGCTGAAATCATTTTTTCTTGTGTAGTTTGATGGGCAGAATAGTTCTGAATGGATAAACATGTATGTAGAATCATGAATGTAGATAAACACCATTCATACTCCTTATGTCATTTGGTAACCAGGTGTCCATTTGAAGTCTCCAAGTGGCATTTTGGAAAGGACGCCTATACTTTTCTTGAATAAAAGCTTACAGGAACTACATTTTTGGGAGTATCATCCTCAAATTTGAATCAAAACTTGGTCAGACATTCAGTTTTATCTTTATGGTGTTTTCAGGCCCTTAACATAAAATTCTGATACATTTTTCCCTAAATGAATTTTATTAAAAAAAAAAACGTTAGTCAATTTCATGTATATTTTACCTTGTTTTACTCTGTTCCTATGCTACTTTGAGTTATAATGACTCTTGGGTAACAAAGTTTCAAGTGTCTAGTTTAAAAAAATATCAGAGTTATGAATGTGGACCATAGGGTTCAAGAGCTACAGAGATTTGTATTTGGGTATGTCGTTTTCAGAAAATTCTCAAAAATTGGGGCGCTGGTTAAGAAAAACAGTTTTCTGAATAGGCCCCTTACCTGCAGTTGTTCAAACAGTCAGATGTTCACGCCTCAGAGAGCGCGGAGGTAGGCAGGTACGTAGTTAGACAGGCAGGTAAGCCGTCCAATCATTATATTCAGGCCGAATGAAATGATTGGACGGGCCTTTTGCAGACCTGCGACTGCCACAGATATGGATTTTATTTTTTCGTATCAGAGCACTTTATTTATTGCTGTCAGCGTGCAAAGAGACTTTCAAAAATGCTTCTGGTATTTAAGGTACAACAAATTACAAGTTTCTGACTACCCTTCTTATTTTAAAACATCATATGCATGCACGCGCACGCGCGCGTGTGTGAGAGAGAGAGAATGTGTTTGTTTTTATTACATGGTGGGGTCCTCATCATGTTAGCACACTCACAAAGTGGGGACCAAAAACATTGTGGGGACCAGATCCCCGGTCCCCACAATGTTTTGCTTTTAATAGCCACTGGAGGC
This sequence comes from Moxostoma hubbsi, assembly GCA_032164185.1. Lineage (NCBI taxonomy): Eukaryota > Metazoa > Chordata > Actinopteri > Cypriniformes > Catostomidae > Moxostoma > Moxostoma hubbsi. The sequence goes on from JAVLUX010000033.1 coordinate 10,436,434, forward strand.
GTTGCTGGTATGCCTAGTGCAGTTTTTTTTCTAAATCCCCACCATGAGCATATACCTGATTTCCGTGTGTAAGTGTGTGTCCTTTAGCGCCCCTATAGTATGGTCGCGGAAGTGCACCCGTAAGCACACGTATGACGTAACATACGACACACATATCACCAACTGCTCATGCGCAAATCGCTAAATCACATGAGGAAAACCAACGTTTATCGGCGTCAATCAACAGTATTAATCAATTCTTACAGGTAATTAGTATATTTTTTAATGTTATATTCGATAAAATATGTAAAAAATAAGATAAAAGACATCAAATGTTCGAATTATTCGTAAGTTTCTTGAATTACATGACCTATTGGGAGTTTTTAATTTTTTTTTATAATTGATGTTTTTTTTAATTTGGCAAATATACTATAAATAAACTTAAATTTACATGTCGGTATATAATTTTAAGTGTTTACTTGTTTACTGCGCGTGGTGTACTGTGTACTAATTTGCTAAACGTTGGGCACTGCGTGGCGGGAGATTAAGAGACCGGAGCGGCCTTCGTGAATCCCGGGTCGACGCGGAGACAGACGGCCTTCAACATCAAAATGAGACTGAGGAGAATTAAACCAGCAAAAGATGCCGAGGACCATGTTATCAATGCCACTGATAAGACCGAAGTTTTGGAGGCTAAATACATCAATGATTATAAAGGTAGGTTTGTGGAGAACACATAGATGTGAGTTGATTTGTAAAAGATAATTAACCATGGTTTTATAAAAATACTATGGAGCTCTGCACATGACGCGGGGAAAATATATATCGTGGTCACGAATTAGGAACACGATTCCACGAATGAATTTTGATTTAACTAACACCAGGGAACAAATTAATTAATCGTGGCCACGAATAAACGAGTCGTCGAATGAATGGCTCCTTACTGTATAGTTAGTATGTGTGGAAAATTAACAATTACCACAGATTTTTAATTGTGATATTTCTAAATCATAAATCAACCCCCAAAATACTATAGTAACCATGGTTCTTTTCATAATCATTGGCTCTGGGGTCATTTAATTTTTATATTTATTGTTAAATTATTATATTTTTGTGTTTATTACAATCAGATTACAGATAGACATTTACTCCTTTATTAATTAAAAAAAAAAACATTTTAGCAGTTATAAATTGCTCTTTGTGAGATTAGTTATCTATAAATTGATTTGAAAAAGTCATTAGTAGTCATGAAGGTGTTGTTATGGAGATTCATTATCAAATGGTGTAGAAACCCTGGTTAAACTATTACAAAGCATAATTATAGAAGTTCTTTATAGTGGGCTAACCATCAGTGTGTTAGTTAAATGTCTACAAGGGATTGTATTAACAATTTTCTTTTTTTTTTTCAGGTCGTGGAGTGTTTGCATTGGCCCCTTTTAATAAAGGAGATTTTGTTGTTGAATATAGGGGGGAAATGATTGCTTTAATTGACTCTGAATGCAGAAGAGAGGTCAATAACAATACTGTCTTTATGTTTGACTTCATCTGGCAAAACAAGAAGTGGTGGTAGGTTTTAAAATCGTTAAATAATTTTTTAATAGACATGTTAAAAAAAAATCTCTTTTCTTTGTGATCATGTCCTAATTTGTGTCTTGTTATGGTTTGTTAGGCTAAACGTTCATAAAAAGTTCATGTTTTGTTTTTTAAGCATTGATGCAAGTCATGAGAACACCACCCTTGGCCGGCTAGTCAATGATGAGAACGTGAACCCAAATTGTACAATGAAAAAGATTATTGTCGAGAAAACCCCATTTGTGCCTTTTTGCATCAAGAGATATCATTCCTGGAGAAGAAATAACGTATGACTATGGAGGAAGTGCCTGGCCTTGGAGAAAGGTTTGGCAAAATTTGACACATTTTCTAATTTTACACATTACAGTTAGCCTATTTGAGACCCTTTTTTTTTTGGAAGGGTAGAGTGAAGGGACATTTTTAATAATAATAATGTCTTATTTATAAAGCACCTTTCCCAAGCTCAAGGCTTTTAAGATCTTTTAAGATTTGCATTGCAATGTTTAGGCTATATGGGAAGGAAGTTTCAAACCAATAATGAAGTCTCTCTTAAGTGCAAGTCTGGATATTCATAAATAATTGTACACTCACTAATAAATGTGTATTTAAAGAATGATGCGACTGAACTGTACAGCCCGATGAAAAAACTGTAAATCTATCCCTCAGTCTCATTAACATCTTCAATCAAATACTACTGATAGGCAGACAGTAGTATTTGATTGAAGATGTTAATGAGACTGAGGGATAGATTTACAGTTTTTTCATCGGGCTGTACAGTTCAGTCTCTCTTTCAGTCAGTCAGTCTGTTTATCCATCTATCACTCCATCCATCAATCTGTCTGTCTATCCATGTATTTATCTGTCTATCAATCTGTCTGTCTATCTCTCTATACATCTGTCTATCCATCTATCTGTCTGTCTGTCTATCCATCTATCTATCTGTCTGTCTGTATCATATTTGGTCTTGACTTGAGTAAGTCTTACACACTGTTTCATGTGTAACGTACTTTGTGGGGACCGGTAGTGTGTTAGGAAAGCTATATAAACCCCTATTTGTTAAATACATACACACTTCAGGTTTAGCGTAGTGGGGACCTTGTCTGATAACTGATGATTTTTAAAAAACTTTTATTATAGCCGTTGTGCAAGGATGATGACAATATGACCGCCATAAAGAACTGCTCTGGGGGTTCTGTAACTACTGCAGACATTCCACGGCATACAGTTGAGGTAAGTGTATTTAATAAATATATCTATCTGTCTATCAATCAATCTATCAATCAATCTGTCTATAACTATCTATCTTTCTATCTATCTGTTTGTCTGTCTATCCATGTATTTATCTGTATCTGTCTATCAATCAATCAATCTGTCTATAACTGTCTATCTATCTTTCTATCTGTCTATCAATCTTTCTATCACTATCCGTCTGTCTGTCTATCTCTCTACATCTGTCTATCCATCTATCTGTCTGTCTGTCTATCTGTCTATCAGTCTCTCTATCAATCAATCTGTCTATAACTATCTATCTGTCTATCAATCTGTCTGTCTTTCCATGTATTTATCTGTCTATCAATCAGTCTATAACTATCTATCTATCTATCTATCTATCTATCTGTCTATCAATCTCTCTATCAATCAATCTGTCTATAACTATCTATCTTTCTATCTGTCTATCAATCTGTCTGTCTATAACTATCTGTCTATCAATCTGTCTGTCTATCCATGTATTTATCTGTCTATCAATCTCTCTATCAATCAATCTGTCTATAACTATCTATCTGTCTATCAATCTGTCTGTCTATATCTATCTATCTTTCTATCTGTCTATCAATCTGTCTGTCTTTCCATGTATTTATCTGTCTATCAATCTATCAATCTGTCTATAACTATCTATCTGTCTATCAATCTGTCTGTCTATAACTATCTATCTGTCTATCAATCTGTCTGTCTATAACTATCTATCTATCTTTCTATCTGTCTATCAATCTGTCTGTCTATCCATGTATTTATCTGTCTATCAATCTCTCTATCAATCAATCTGTCTATAACTATCTATCTGTCTATCAATCTGTCTGTCTTTCCATGTATTTATCTGTCTATCAATCTATCAATCTGTCTATAACTATCTATCTTTCTATCTGTCTATCAATCTGTCTGTCTATAACTATCTATCTATCTTTCTATCTGTCTATCAATCTGTCTGTCTATCCATGTATTTATCTGTCTATCAATCAATCTGTCTATATCTACAGGTATCTATCTATCTGTCTATCAATCTGTCTGTCTATAACTATCTATCTATCTTTCTATCTGTCTATCAATCTGTCTGTCTATCCATGCATTTATCTGTCTATCAATCTGTCTATAACTATCTATCTTTCTATCTGTCTATCAATCTGTCTGTCTGTCTATCCATGTATTTATCTGTCTATCAATCTTTCTATCACTATCCGTCTGTCTGTCTATCTCTCTATACATCTGTCTATCCATCTATCTATCTGTCTGCCTGTCTATCAATCTGTCTATAACTATCTGTCTATCAATCTCTCAATCAATCTGTCTATAACTATCTATCTTTCTATCTGTCTATCAATCTCTCAATCAATCTGTCTATAACTATCTATCTATCTTTCTATCTGTCTATCAATCTGTCTGTCTATCTCTCTATACATCTGTCTATCCATCTACACTACCGTTCAAAAGTTTGGGGTCACTTGTCTGAAATGTTTCTCATGATCTTAAAAATCTTTTGATCTGAAGGTGTATGCTTAAAAGTTTGAAATTAACTTTGTAGACAAAATATTATTCTGCCAAAACATGTACATTTATTTAATTACAAATCTAAAATTTCCTAAAAAAAAAAAAAGTTTTTGAAATGGTTGACTTGGATCAAAATATGAAGAAAAGAAGCCAATAAGTGCCCAACATAGATGGGAACTCCTTCAATACTGTTTAAAAAGCATCCCGGGGTGATTCCTCAAGAAGTTGGTTGAGAAAATGTCACGAGTACATGTCTGCAAAATCTAGGCAAAGGGTGACTACTTTGAAGATGCTAAAATATTACATAGTTTTGGATTTATTTTGGATTTTTTGGTCACAAAATAATTCCCATATTTCCATTTCTATTATTCCATAGTTTTGCTGACTACTATTATTCTAAAATGTGAAATAAATAAATAAATAAAGAATGAGTAAGTGACCCCAAACTTTTGAACGGTAGTGTATCTATCTATCTGTCTATCCATCTATCTATCTGTCTGTCTGTATCATATTTGGTCTTGACTTGAGTAAGTCTTACACACTGTTTCATGTGTAACGTACTTTGTGGGGACCGGTAGTGTGTTAGGAAAGCTATATAAACCCCTATTTGTTAAATACACACACACTTCAGGTTTAGCGTAGTGGGGACCTTGTCTGATAACTGATGATTTTTAAAAAACTTTTATTATAGCCGTTGTGCAAGGATGATGACAACATGACCGCCATAAAGAACTGCTCTGGGGGTTCTGTAACTACTGCAGGCATTCCACGGCATACAGTTGAGGTACATATGTTAACAGTGGCGTATAAGGAAAATGGTAAGCTAGTCATTGTTGGTAAATAATACCTGATATGATCAGGACCCTGAAATCTTATGTAAGCTGCTTGCCAAATTCATGACACTGATTTGGTTTTGAAATTATTTTATTATATTTTAATAGGTGCTTCAAGAAAGTTGGAAATCAGATATTGAGAAAAATTTTGCTCTGAAATGTTCACTTTTCTTAACAGCCTTTGGTTGATTACTCTGACAGCGAAGATGAAGTTTTGGGCTCTGAAGTTATGACGTCTTATAAACAGGTATTTCATTTTATGTTGTCATTGTTTCTGCCATTGTTTTTAACTGCCTCATATTTCAATGGCTGTATTTTTTGTAAAGCTGCAGTTCTTAAATCAATTTCTTAAAACAATTTGTGCTAAATATCTTACAATGTGAAAGGTGTGTGTGTGTATAGAAGTCAATTCAAAGTTGAAAGAGGACCAGCTTTTGGACCAGCTTATAACCTATTTTCTAAATGCAGGTTACTATTGTGAACAATTCAACCATACATACTGGATGTTTCTTTTTATTTTATTTTACTGATCTCTAAGGCTGTAACGTCCCAGTCGATTAATTGGTCAATACGTTCTGGTTCGACCAAAATTCTGATTGGTCGATATTTTTTTTTTTTTTTTTGCCGCGTTCATTTCATCAGTTTTGCCGTGGTCATTTCATCAGGTGGAACACACTAATTGCTAATGGGGGTGTTTTCAGGACACCCCTGTTTCACAGGTAACAGTCTGTCTTCAGAATACCCCCCTTGTTTTGACTTTTTTTGGATTAGCCCAACCCATTGGAGAAGAGTGATAGATAGGCTATAGAAGGTTTGATGCTGAATATTATTTATTTAATTGTGAGAGAATTTAATAGTCAGTCCGCTTCTAACATGTCAACAACAAAGACATCGACAGTGTGGCAGCATTTTGTTAAAATTGATAACGGGAAAAAGGTTGAATGCAAAGTTTGCAAGCAACAGTTTGCCTTCCACAGCTCGATGACAAACATGACATATCATCTAAAAGCGGTAAGCTAACTTGTCTGCGTTAGGTTGCCCTGTCTGTTTTGAGTAAACTATATGAACATATCAGAATTGGCATATTTTCAATGTTTTAGTGTAATAATCGTTTTAGGCGCACCCCTCCGCAATGACGGTAGCATCCCCCGGACACACCCAGACCACGCTGGATTTTAAGTCTCCTTTATCATCCAAACGGAAAAATAAAATCACTTTATTTAGTTTCGTTTAAAATTTGGCTGAATAACATGTTGTAGGTAGCCTACTTTACTTATATGGTTCCCTTTTATTATTGTGCAAACTTAATTTTTTTCGATCGAATTTATTTCTAGTATTATTTATTGGATTTGGGCACTTTATTTTTTTTATTTGCCCACTGTTTGTGTTAGTTTTGAGCCTAAGATGCTTTATTTTTCAGTTATGCACTTTATTTCGTTTCTGCTCTTGATCTGGTTTGTTTAATAAATATTCTTTTTTTATTAAAGTGGACGTGCCTTTTGTGTTTATTAAGAGTAAAAGCTTTAAGTTAATAGTCTATTCGTGTGTGTCTCAGCCGCGAAGCTGAGCTCATGTTCAGCCTTGCTCTGATGTGCGAGGACATGCACAGAGCGGCTGAAATGACAGTGACTGTTATAACTTCTTATTATAACATATGACAAAAAGAATTGTCTAAATTGTTGCATATTCCTCAACAGTTCTTGTGATGATATCACTTGTTGACAACATAGTACTAATTTCGGAAATCATAGGCTATGATATTGCGCAGGTGCACGTGATGCAACGCTGTCAGAGCCGACAGACTCGTGTGTCAGACTCATTTCAGTGCAAAATAATTAGGTCAAAAACGATTTAATATACTGAAAATAGCCAACTAGTTTTTTTTATGTTTATTTATAATTCTTTTAGGCGGACAACAAGGCTACCAAGTACTGCGCAAAGTGCGCAGCTAATTAATGTAACGCTTTTTTTTTTTTCCTAACGTCATTTTTAGTCGATTTTTAGTCGAAAATTTCAGGACTTCAGTCGACCAAGAGTTTCTTTGGTTGATTACAGCCCTACTGATCTCATAAATGTCATAGCTCAATCTTCCTGTGATGTATGCTGGACTTCTCCAATCATTTATTCTTAAAGGACAACACCCACACCTCCAAAATCCAATTAATAACCGATGAGTCCTCACCCTACATTTCTTTTCTCGATAATCTGTAAAACTCAAATGTACATCACAATGTAAAAGAAAAGATTTGTCGGTACTTCTGTTTCATCGCAACATTAAACAAATACTATGATATTGCAGGACTTAATTAATGGGCCTCACAGGTGTATTTTCATTATCAAGGATATTCTTATCAAGGTGATTGGTAACTATATTGTTTGCTTTGTTTTTGCTTTGTTCATGATGTATGTTTTTAACTAGTCATGGACTGAGCTGCTTTGTTTCTTCGATTTAGCTCTAATATATGTTGATTTAATAGATTTAATTTATGAAGTACATTGAACTTTTAATACGGGAACAGTTATTTTTCATTATATGATAAACATACAATCCAATAAGCATACTTTTTCCTAGATTATTTGAAGACTTGTCATTCTGACGTGTGTCTGATTTGTTTTTCTTAGATGAGACCTGCAATTCATGAGGACTCTGATGATCTTTTTGACTCTGAGAATTCCAGTGTAAGCAGTGAAGATGACAATACAGACATTCAAAATGACATCAGATGGAAACATACACCATTTACAATGAGTGATCAACATTCCACGTGTGCCACAACATTAAAAAGAGCAAAAAACACCAGAGTAAGTGTTTATTTTATTATTTCTTCATTATCTTGAATAGAATAAAATATGAATAAAGAATAACCAATTAAAGGGGATTAATTGAACTGAATGGTAATTGTCTTTCAAGGCTAGAGGGAAGATTGCTGAGCACTCAGATGTTTTTGATTCAAGTGAAGATGAGTTATCTCAAGTCAGTGAGGAAGAGTACATTCCTGACACAGAAGAGAGTAGCACATCAGATAGTAGCACAAGCCTTTCTGTTTCACCAAAAGGTAAAGGAAAGTACCAGACTTTGCCAGTCCAGTGCAGTTCAGTTGAGAACAGAAGCACAAACTACAATCCTCAAAGCAGCGGTGACTTGGGGAGCTCCCAGAGCCATGGCGCAGCCTCAGTTCCTGACACATCCTCCATTCCTGACAGCACAAGTTCAGTGATTATCCCAGCTATAATTAAAAAGAGGGATGGAGTGAGAATGTATAGCAAGAAACAACACTGCTTTTTTTGTGACAGTGCTTTTACAAAAATTGCTAGACACCTAGAGCGCAAGCATAGCAATGAGGTAGAGGTAGCAAAGGCTCTAAGTCATCCAAAGGGCTCCAAAGAAAGGCGAATGCAGCTCGAGTATATACGTAACAAAGGTAACTTTGCTCACAATACTACTGTTATTAATACAGGTGCAGGGAAGATGATTCCACGGAAACTGCCTAAAAAGAATTTGGATGGGGAAAGATTTATGCACTGCATTTACTGCCAAGGACTCTTCTTAAAGAAAACCCTGTGGCGACATGTGAAGGTTTGCAAATTCAAGCCTTCTGACATTAAACCTAAACCTGGAAAAACCCGTGTGCAGGCTCTTTGTAGCTTTGCACAACCTCCCCCACCAGGAGTAACTCATGGTGTTTGGAAGCTGTTAAATGCTATGAACCAAGACCAAGTGGCGCTTGAAGCTAGAAATGACTGGTGCATTTTAGAGCTGGGAAAGCATCTATACAACAAGTATGGATCAAGAGTTAAAATGCATGAGTACATCCGTCAAAAGATGAGAGAGCTTGGAAGACTCCTTATATGTACTAGAGAGGTATCACCCCTTACATCTATTAAAGAGCTCATCCATCCTACAAACTTTATGCATGCCGTTAATGCAGTTAAAAGAACGGCTGGATACATTGAAGAGACCAATTTATTTGAAAAGGCTAGTGTTGCTGTGAAACTTGGACATAGTCTGAACAAAATTGCAATGCTTATTGAGAGCCATTCTACCATCAATGGAGACAAAGCAACAGCAAAAGTTGCGAACAGCTTCCAACAGCTGTATCAGACCAGATGGCCCGAATACATTTCTTCAACAGCCCGGCGAACACTGGAGGAAGCCAAGTGGAATTCCCCACATTTGCTCCCTTTCACTGAAGATGTTAAACGTCTTCATGTGTATCTTGATGAGCAAGAGAAAATTTACCGCAAACACTTGTCAACACAGCCATCATCTCAGCATTGGTCAAAACTGGCCAAGGTTACATTAACTCAGGTTATGCTTTTTAATCGTAGATGAGAAGGGGAAGTGTCACAAATGCCTTTGACCGCATACACCTCCAGCAACCAATCAGACGCTCATCCGGATATTAGCATGGCCCTCACAGAGTTGGAAAATAAACTGTGTCAATACTTCAAGCGTATAGAGATCAGAGGCAAAAGAGGCAGAAAGGTTCCAGTACTTGTTACTCCTTCAATGCAAGAGTCGATCAGCCTGCTATTTAAAAACCGGAGTAGGTGTGGAGTACTGAATGAGAACCCTTTTCTCTTTGCATGTCCGTCGGCAATGACCTTTTTCAGAGGCTCTGACTGCATCCGTGAATTTGCAGGTGCATGCAGTGCTAAAAATCCTCAAACTTTAACTTCCACAAAGTTGAGGAAACAGATTGGTACCCTCTCTGAAGTTCTCAATCTGAGCAACACAGAGCTCGATCAGCTGGCTGACTTCCTAGGCCATGACATTAGAGTACATTGTCAGTTTTACAGGTTACCTGAGGGCACACTTCAGGTGGCCAAAATGAGCAAAATTCTTCTGGCCCTTGAAAAAGGACGCTTGGCAGACTTCAAGGGGAGAAGTCTTGATGAAATCAACATTGATCCAGAAGGTACTATACACTGTTATTTTTTGTTTTTTTCCTTTGTCTGAACTTTCTTAATTTAAAGAAATTAGTTTCAGTTTTTTTTTTTTTTTTTTTTTATATTCTGTAATGGTTTAGACAAATTGTAATATAGGGTTTTTGGGAATGCTTTTGGGAATGTTTTGGAATCACATACATGTTTACCTTGTGTTTTAAATGATGAATTTCTGTGTTTTCTACCTTTTAGAGAAAGTTACAGTGGACAGTGATTTAGAGGATTCTACTTCCAATCCGAAAGGTAACAATTACATTTTGTCAGTTTGTTCAATTTGTTTTTGCCTAATACTAAATTGATGTTTCTAGGGATGGAAAATTGGTTTGAAATATGTGTGGATTATCTTTAGATACTTTTTATTACTTCTCTGACTACATTAAATTATTTTAGCATGTTGCTTAGCCATTTCGAGTTTATTTTTTCCCTTGTGTTTTGCAATAGCCTGCACACAACTCAACACTGTTGCCAGCTTCTATTTATTGAAAGTAGCTAAAGCCTGCTCAAAGTCACTAGATGGTGGCATACATGCTAATTAGCATAATCATGACAAAATCACCATACACATAAGGTAAAGACTGGCTGTGCTGTGACTTTGGCTATATTCAGGTTAGAAGCAACAGAATATCTGTTTTAACTGAATGCGCTGCTCCTCTCAGCAACTCGCTGAACAGAGCAGACGCAGAGAGAGATGTGTACGCGTCGGGAAAGCAAGACCTCATGCTTGTGTGGCAGTACCGGCGAGTTTTGGAAACTAGATGAGGTTTGTCCAAGAAGTCGCTAGATTTGTCACTTTTTTTGGATAATCACTAAAGGGGTCTGAAAAGGTACTAAATCTAGTGACAAAGTCGGTAAGTTGGCAATACTGACTCAACTAAATTTCCCTAAGTATAATTGCGTGTCATATGATGTTTAAACTGGCCATGCAATGAAATAAACAGTTTATACACACTTGTTACTGACACACCTCAAAGTGGAGGCATTTTAGCTTTCTCAGCAACTCTGAGTGGACAATAACCTACGACAATTAATGGATCGAATCGTTAGCATCCCTAGTTCTAAGGTAAATGTAATGCTTAATTGACATCATGCATTCAGTTAAGCAAACATCTGAAGACCTTGCAGGTGGGCATATTTTGTTCAGCGCACATTAGGGATGTCCATCTCAATAACTGAGGCCGATGCGATACGCATCTCGATGCATAGCCAACGATATGGTACATTAAAGATACACATGAAGCAGCTTGCGATGCAATTCACCCCTATTACGATGCAGTGCGATCCGTTTTCGATTCAATACAATGTGATTATGCAATTCAATATGGTACCGATAGTTCGCTTTTATTTCTTTGGTTCAGACAGACAGCAAATCATAAATTAAAAATCAGAAGACATTACAATAACGGTCACACAGCTGATGTTATTTTTCATTTAACATGTAAACTAACATGCTTTAGTTATATAACATATTATAGTTACATGCAATTTTTTTTTAGCATGTTTATTATTATAATTCTGTTAGCTTATTTTATTTTCAAATGGTAGACTTTTTTTTACACATTTCAATAAAAAATGGTTTAAAATTTCAGTTATAATAAAAAACCCTTCTGTTTTCATTCCTTTTAAGGGTCTTTGTCTTCTGATAATAATAATTGTGTAATACCGTGATATTTTTCTGTGACTGTTATCATACCGTGAAAATCTACAACCCTAAAGGGAACACTCCTAGGGACTGCAACAAACCCGACTTGAGAATACAATATGGCTGCTCAGCGCATTAACAGTTGGTGAAACAGTAGGAATATATTGTTTATTAGCACTTCTGTGTGTATCCGTCTCAAACTCCGTCGTGAACGCAGTACTATCCAACCACTATACCGCATGATACTTCGGCATTATCTGTTCAAAATACCACCTTATGTTTTTATTGACTGGTATGGCTATTTGCCTTGACATGTCCATCTTGGGTGTCCGACTTTAGTACCGTTGTGTACTGTAACGCAGTCAATTTGGGTATGACATCATTCCCAAGTCCAACATCCGATTTCCGAGCTAAAGGGATGTAGCATTATTACCATTACCCAACTTAAAAGTGACAGTGGTGTTTGTCAAGTTTTCTCCCGACAAAATTTAAAATAATGGCTATATTTTCCAGCCTCTGAATGATGTAGGCTTTTCCATATTCTGACTAAGATAGCTTGCTGCAATAGTGACTTCATGTGCATGCAGAACAATGATTATGAATAGGGATGATTGGATTGTTGGTTTTGAAATCGGTAGCAATTGTGACAAAGTAATATTACTGAAAATGTATTAGTAATTAGTTACACTACTAGTTACTAAGTAATTTTATTACTGTAATGCATTGCAAGTAAACTCAGTACAAGTAACGAATTACTGCACGAACACTGATTCCACATCTGTTGAAAGTAAATTTATATTACGGATTAAAAAAACATTACAAAATCCTCTATCCACTAAAGCAGTGTTTCTTAACTCTGGTCCTCAGGACACACCTCCCAGAATATTTTAGATAACTCTCTAATTAAAGCACTAAGAAGCTGATTAGTTGAATCGGGTGTTTTAAATAGTGAGACATCTAAAACACCTGAACATTCTGGATGGTGGGTCCCCAGGAACACAGCACTGCACTTTGTGTTCTTGAGATAACTGTTATTTTGGTTGCACTTAAAACAGCACTAATAAAAAAACAAAAAACAGATGAGGGATATTTTTATGTCAGTTTAATGCTAAGATTTGTTAACACTCAGACTGGCTTAATTCTTACTTTCAGATTGCACTACAGTATCATCACCACAGCACACTGTATGTGAAGACAGCACACTTCCACCAGACCAAGTGTCCAAAAAAAAGAGAGGTATGTTCATTTTAATGACTGACACACGACTGCTTTAAAATGCTCACAGGCTTATTTTGAACGTGTGCTCTGTTACTCCTTGTACACTGAAATGACCAATTAATCAAATTAAAATCATGACATGCACTAGTGTGATTCATTAAACCGCTAAAGGCTGCAATCTTACTGTGGAAGAATAAAATCTAGATGCCTGAAATTGAACTTAATAGTAAAAATATTTATTCTCTGTAATACTACTACTACTAATAATAAAGTATCAACAAGCAAGACATCTGATGATTAAAAGTTTGGCAAAAAAAAAAAAGTGACATGTTAAAGTTTTATGTTCATTTGTTAAAATTAGACACCATTTTGTTGATGAAATTAAATTAAACTTTTAAGAAATTTTCTGGAAAATAATAATTATTAAACTAAGTTTTAAAATTAAAAAAAAAAACTAAACTGGTTGTGTTCAGTAGCACATTATAATATTAGAATATTTTTGCTGTGGTATTGAAATTGGTATCGAGAACCATGAAATGTAGCTGGTATCGGTACAGAATAATGAAGTTTTGGTACCGTGACATTATATTTGATGCGAGCTCTTTAACTAATCACTCAAAAGTTGTTTATTTACTGTTTGGGGCACAAAATACTTGATTGGCACATCACTAATTCTAACCAAAAGCCATACATGTCTGTTTAACAATGAAATGGCAAGATTTAAATGGTCTAAAGTTTCATATGTTTGTTTCACTGCTGTTTGTGATGTCATGTAAACATTTGTGTTGAAAAATCTACTGCGTTAGGTTTAAATTAATTAAAATTTGTGAATGTGATTTTATAAAATTGCAGTAAAGCAATTCAGCTCTCAGCTTGTGTAACAGCAAATTTGTATTAATTGACATTGACAATACCAAGGTTAAAAGTTCAAACCAATATGAGTTTGTTATAGTTGTGCAGCCCTACTGGCGTGTGATCTTTTTTTATATATATATATATATATTACACACACATACATACAGGTGCTGGTCATATAATTAGAATATTATCAAAAAGTTGATTTATTTCAGTAATTCCATTCAAAAAGTGAAACTTGTATAATGTATACATTCATTCCACACAGACTGATATATTTCAAGTGTTCATTCCTTTTAATTTTGATGATTATAACTGACAACTAATGAAAACCCCAAAATCAGTATCTCAGAAAATTAGAATATTGTGAAAAGGTTCAATATTGAAGACACCTGGTGCCACACTCTAATCAGCTAATTAACTCAAAACACCTGCAAAGGCCTTTAAATGGTCTCTCAGTCTAGTTCTGTAGGCTACACAATCATGGGGAAGACTGCTGACTTGACAGCTGTCCAAAAGACGACCATTGACATCTCGCACAAGGAGGGCAAGACACAAAAGGTCATTGCTAAAGAGGCTGGCTGTTCACAGAGCTCTATGTCCAAGCACATTAATAGAGAGGCGAATGGAAGAAAAAGATGTGGTAGAAAAAAAGTGTACAAGCAATAGGGATAACCGCACCCTGGAGAGGATTGTGAAACAATACCCATTCAAAAATGTGGGGGAGATTCACAAAGAGTGACTGCAGCTGGAGTCAGTGCTTCAAGAACCACCACGCACAGACGTATGCAAGACATGGGTTTCAGCTGTCGCAATCCTTGTGTCAAGCCACTCTTGAACAAGACACAGCGTCAGAAGTGTCTCGCCTGGGCTAAAGACAAGAAGGACTGGACTGCTGCTGAGTGGTCCAAAGTTATGTTCTCTGATGAAAGTAAATTTTGCATTTCCTTTGGAAATCAAGGTCCCAGAGTCTGGAGGAAGAGAGGAGAGGCACAGAATCCACGTTGCTTGAAGTCCAGTGTAAAGTTTCCACAGTCAGTGATGGTTTGGGTTGCCATGTCATCTGCTGGTGTTGGTCCACTGTGTTTTCTGAGGTCCAAGGTCAACGCAGCCGTCTACCAGGAAGTTTTAGAGCACTTCATGCTTCCTGCTGCTGACCAATGTTATGGAGATGCAGATTTCATTTTCCAACAGGACTTGGCACCTGCACACAGTGCCAAAGCTACCAGTACCTAGTTTAAGGACCATGGTATCCCTGTTCTTAATTGGCCAGCAAACTCGCCTGACCTTAACCCTATAGAAAATCTATGGGGTATTGTGAAGAGGAAGATGTGATACGCCAGACCCAACAATGCAGAAGAGCTGAAGGCCACTATCAGAGCAACCTGGGCTCTCATAACACCTGAGCAGTGCCACAGACTGATCGACTCCATGCCACGCCGCATTGCTGCAGTAATTCAGGCAAAAGGAGCCCCAACTAAGTATTGAGTGCTGTACATGCTCATACTTTTCATGTTCATACTTTTCAGTTGGCCAACATTTCTAAAAATCCTTTTTTTGTATTGGTCTAAAGTAATATTCTAATTTTCGGAGATGCTGAATTTGGGATTTTCATTAGTTGTCAGTTTTAATCATCACAATTAAATGAGAGTTTTCACTTTTTGAATGGAATTACTGAAATAAACTTTTTGATGATATTCTAATAATATGACCAGCACCTGTATATGTGAAATGTAAAGTAAAACTACTATAAAGAAATGAGAAAATGGGTGAAATTAAAGAAGCACAACACAATTTGAATCTGAACACACATGGTTGCTTATAAATTGTCAAGTCTCATGATCCTTCAGCTGCAATCAAGATGGCAGGAACAATAAAGTTGCATTTGGGCAAACAATGTAAAATTACAGTTCTGTAACAATAGAACTAATGCTTCAAGTTAACAGCACTGGTTGATGCATTGTAATGCAAGTGTTTCTCACTAGTGAAATGCTAAGATATATGCTTGATGTACTTCCCTCTTCCCCCCCCAGGTCACATTAAGAGGACAGCCTGGAGCAAAACGAAATACATGCTGTGGAGAAGCACATGATCAAATTTATTAGGAACCGGAAAGTTCCAGGAAAGGCAGACTGCGTAAGGTGTATGGAAGCTGAACCATTTGCTCTTAAAAATAGAGAGTGGTCAGCTCTGAAGTTTTATATTAAAAATCGTATCTCCGCTCTGCAAAGAAAAGATGTAGCATGTTTATATTGACACACCATGTTTTTGAGTTTTGGTCACATGGTTGTATCTTAAAGGTCTATATGGATTTGTGGATTCAGTTCTTTTAAAAATGTGTTTCAAATAACTTTTATACTGCAGTTATTTATTTTTTAGTGAGTTTTCATCCTTGTCTATTTCAAATGCCTAAATGTTTACTATAAACGCAGGCATGCAAAAGTTGACGTTTTTATAGGTAATGCGTTTTGAGAAACTATTTAGAATAGTGTTTGTCATGAAGGGTTTTATGAATTAATATTTAGTGTTTTAATAACTAGTGTTTACTCTGAACATAAGCATGGAAGAGTTTTATGCTGGATCTATTTGTTACCTTGACATATTGATGTTATGAGATTTGAGAACATTTTTACATTACATGCCACAAATGATTTTGTATTTTTTTTTAATATATATATATATATATATATATATATATATATATTAAAAGTTAAAGCTTAGGGAAGGAGGCGGGAACTGGTGAAAGTAACATTAACTTTAATTAAAAAAATAAACAAACACAAGTAAATCGGCAGCCCCTCATGGCCTCACAAACATAACAAAACACAACATATATATAGTCCAGGCCTGGTCCTCTCTTGTCCTTCACTCATTTTATCCTCCCTGGAGCTCCTCTGTGAGAGACACGAGGCCAGTGCGGCACGCATGTGACGCTCGTTAGCATTTGTGCCACCGGCCTCGCTCCATTCCTATGGTTCTCGGCCTCACCTTGCTTGCCACATACCCCCATCGCCTCTTGCAGGCCGAGGGGGCTTACCCTTCATAGCGGCCGCCGAACCTGGGGATAAGGACAGACAAGGTGAGAGAAAAGGAGACTGAAGGAAGAGGAGAGACAGACAAGTTCGGTTCCCAGACACACCGCCACTCAGTCCTCCACCAGCCGAGAGGCCCTCACTCATGGTTCCATGCGATTGTACAGGAAACTCCTCGGTGGACGGCTCGATGATACTCCACCTCCTGGTGGCCGACAATGGCTCCTCTGTTATGGTGCCTGGCAGCGAGCTCCCCGTTCCATCAGTCTGCCTGCTCCTTACCCGTCATGGCAGACAGCAGAAGGTCTGGCCTTCGGCTGCAACTCCTATCTCCTCACAGACGGCAGCCACCCCTCCTTGACCCAGGAGCACAGCACTCCCTCATGCTGCCCGACCTCATTAGCATCGAGGGCTCTCCGACAGCATGTCCCTCCTTCCTCCTGGGATTTTGGCACCAGTGTAACGAAGTTAAAGCTCAGGGAAGGAGGTGGCATGAACCGGTGAACGTTTAACACAAAACTTTAATCCAAAAATAAACAAAGACAAAATAACAGTAAAGTGGCAGTTGTCCGTGAGGGGCTGCCACTATACTTTATTTTTGTGTATGTTTCAACGTTCACCGGTTCCCGCCGCCTCTTTCCCGTAACTACTAACCTTGTTACATTGGTGTCGAAGGTGGTACATGCTGTCGGATAGTCCTCACTGCTGATGAGGTCGGGCAGCATGAGGGAGTGGTGACTGCCAGTGGCTGTCCGAGGCGGTGGTGCTGGAGCAATTGAACAACTGGTGGGATGGAGAGCTCGCTGCCATGCTCCTGGGTCAAGGAGGGGTGGCTGCCGTCCGTGAGGTGACGGAGGAGTTGCAGCCGTTCGCCGGAGGCCAAATCTTCTGCCGTCCGCCATGACGGGTAAGGAGCAGGCAGACTGATGGAACGGGGAGCTCGCTGCCAGGTGCCATAACGGAGGAGCCATCATCGGCTGCCAGGAGGCAGAGTAGTATCGAGCCGTCCACCGAGGAGCGTCCAGTACCATCACATTGCACCACGAGTGAGGGCCTCGGCTGGTGGAGGACTGAGTGGCAGTGTGTCTGGGAACCGAACCAAGAATTTTTTATCTTCCTCTCTCCCCTCTCTTGTCTGTCTCTCCTCTTCCTTCCATCTCCTTTTCTCTCGCCTTGTCTGTCCTTATCCCCAGGTTCTGCGGCCGCTGTGACTGGCACCCTGGGGGGTGGAGGAGTAGAGCACAGTCTCGTGGGTATATGTGTGCATGTGTATGTATGTATGTAATGCATGTATATGTATGTTGTTTGTTGTTGTTTTGTTTTTTTTACAAAAATTTTAGCAGTACAAACATTTAATGTTGTTGCTTTGTATGGAATCGAACACCTACAGAATCTATAAATAAAGTGTTTACTGTTTGGAGCTCCTATTCTGTTTAAAGTAGATTCCCTTTTCACAAACTTCTTTTAAAAATATGCCTTTAAAATTTGTGTTAATGAGGCAGTCTTCTCAATTAATTAATAATTGATACAAGGATATAAGTTGCTGTGTGGATTTGATCCCCACAATGCCTAAAAACGGGAGTTAAGTGTGTGTGGATTTGATCCCCACAATGCCTAAAAACGGGAGTTAAGTGTGTGTGTAGATTTGATCCCCACAACGCCTAAAAACGGGAGTTAAGTGTGTGTAGATTTGATCCCCACAACGCCTAAAAACGGGAGTTAAGTGTGTGTGGATTTGATCCCCACAACGCCTAAAAACGGGAGTTAAGTGTGTGTGGATTTGATCCCCACAACGCCTAAAAACGGGAGTTAAGTGTGTGTGGATTTGATCCCCACAACGCCTAAAAACGGGAGTTAAGTGTGTGTGGATTTGATCCCCACAACGCCTAAAAACTGGAGTTAAGTGTGTGTGGATTTGATCCCCACAACGCCTAAAAACCGGTTGTGTGTTTGGCGGACCTCAGATTTACACAACACCTGAAATGACCCCACAAGTAGCCACTGTGTCATGTTTGAAATTTTTATAGCAAAATATTTGTAATCTGAAGGGACATTTTTTAAATAGATATTTTATTATTTGTCAGAATATTTTTTTTAGGTCTTAAAGTTTATAAGAAAGGGTGGTCCTCATTATGTAACATTTCTGACAGGTGACCCCCCACAATGCATAAAAACAAGTGTGTGTGTGTGTGTGTGTGTGTGTGTGTGTGTGTGTGTGTGTGTGAGAGAGAGAGAGAGAGTGTGTTTTTTGTGTGTGAGAGAGAGAGAGAGAGTGTGTTTTTTGTGTGTGTGTGTGTGTGTGTGAGAGAGAGAGAGAGAGAGAGTGTGAGAGAGAGAGAGTGTGAGAGAGTGTGTGAGAGAGAGAGAGAGAGAGAGTGTGTGTGTGTGTGTGTGTGAGAGAGAGAGAGTGTGTGTGTGTGTGTGTGTGAGAGAGAGAGAGAGAGAGTGTGTGTGTGTGTGTGTGTGAGAGAGAGAGAGAGAGTGCGTGTTTGTGTGTGTGTGTGTTAGAGAGAGACTTTTTTAAACTTTATTTCACTATGACTTCTTTCACTATAAGCTCTTGGAATGTTCAAGGCCTCTACTCCATAATCTTAGGGGCCAAAACTTTAAAAACTGAGTTCCTGAAAAACATTTATAACCAGGACATAATTATTCTGCAAGAAACATGGTGCAGGTCAGATGTGGACAGTCACTGCCCTTTAGGATACAGGGAAATATTATTGCCATCACTTAAAAACTGTAACGTGAAACGTGGAAGAGACTCTGGTGGGGTCATCATTTGGTACAAAGAGACTTTAAAAAAACAGCCTATCAATCATGAAAAAAGACTCCTCACATGTTAGGCTTAAACTTAAAAAAGGCATCATAGACTGTGACAAGGACCTTTACATCTGTGCAGCCTACATACCCCCATCAGAGTCTCCGTACTACAAGGACAATCATTTTGATCAGCTTCAGACAGAAACCAGTCAATTCCAGGCCCAGGGGAATGTGATGTTATGTGGGGATCAGGTTCAGAACTGGACATTATAGATGCCCACAGGAATAACCACATACTGAAAGCCAACACACATCTAACCCCCACCACTACAACATGGAACAATCCGGACAGTACAGTCAACAAAAACGGTAAGGAGTTAGTGTGTCTCTGTTGATGCCTGGGTCTGTATATGCTTAATGGTAGGATCCGAGGGGACTCTTTAGGTCGATTCACATACTGCTCAGAACTTGGGGCTATTGTAGTCGACTATGCCATTACAGACGTGGACCCCTACTACATACGTGCATTCACTATCAGACCACAATGTACCTTATCAGACCACTGTCAAATTAATGTGTTCGTAAAGAAACTCCAACACCATAGAACAGACCAAGGGCCCAGCAACCTGTTCAAACTAAATCCAACATACAAATGGTCCCCAAAATATGTCTGAATTCCTTAGTGCAATTAGCTCCAAAGAAATGTCCAACCTAATCAATAGATTTCAAACAACACGGTTTATGGCTAACAAGATCGCTGTGAATTCCGCAGTACAACAAATAAATTACATTTATCAAAGGTGCTCAATCAAAGCAAATTTACTCCATACAAACAAGAAACCTAAACTTAAAACGGGATGAAATTTGGTTCGATAAAGAATGTAAAATTAAAAGAAAACTACTCAGACAGATCTCTAACCAAAAACACAGAGAGCCAAACAAATCTGAAACCAGACAAAACTATTGTGAAGCACTCCGGGATTATAAAAATACAATATGCCACAAAAAGCAACAACACCTAAATCACACTCTTTATGAAATTGAAGACTCAATTAATAATAATCAGTTCTGGGAAAAATGGAAGAGTCTGAATAAACAACACAGTCAGGACATTGCCATACAAAATGGAGAATTATGGAAAGACTATTTTAAAAACTTATTCAAAGAAATTTCTCCAGAAAATCTCACACCTGACCAGAAAAACATGTAAAATAAACTGAATCAATTGGAATCTACAATAAAAAATAAGCCAAACCCTTTAGACTATCAGATTAGCAGAGAAGAATTGGCAGATGTACTTCAGAAAGTAAAACCCAGAAAGGCATGTGGTTTAGACAACATCAGAACAGAGATGCTGAAGCACAGTCCAGCAGTAATGCAGGAGGCCTTGTTAAAACTCTTCAGTCTGGTTCTGCAATCTGGCTATTTTCCTGACACCTGGAGTATGGGCTTAATACACCCATTATATATTGGAGACAAATTCAACCCCAATAACTACCGAGGCATTTGTGTGAGCAGCAATCTGGCGAAGACTTTCTGCTGTATCCTGAATGCCCGGATACAGGCCTTCCTTACCAAGCAAAATGTCTTGAGTAAGAGTCAGATTGGATTTCTACCAAACCACAGCACCACCGACCACATTCACACGCTACACACAATAGTCAACCAGCACGTTCATCAAAAGAGCAAAGGCAAAATTTATGCATGCTTTGTTGATTTAAAAAAAAAGCATTCGATTCCATTTGGCATGATGGTCTATATTATAAAATTCTACAATCCGGCATTGGGGGTAAAAAGTATGACACTATCAAATCTATGTACAGGTGCTGGTCATATAATTTGAATATCATCAAAAAGTTGATTTATTTCAGTAATTCCATTCAAAAAGTGAAACTTGTATAATGTATACATTCATTCCACACAGACTGATATATTTCAAGTGTTCATTCCTTTTAATTTTGATGATTATAACTGCCAACTAATGAAAACCCCAAAATCAGTATCTCAGAAAATTAGATTATTGTGAAAAGGTTCAATATTGAAGACACCTGGTGCCACACTCTAATCAGCTAATTAACTCAAAACACCTGCAAAGGCCTTTAAATGGTCTCTCAGTCTAGTTCTGTAGGCTACACAATCATGGGGAAGACTGCTGACTTGACAGCTGTCCAAAAGACGACCATTGACATCTCGCACAAGGAGGGCAAGACACAAAAGGTCATTGCTAAAGAGGCTGGCTGTTCACAGAGCTCTGTGTCCAAGCACATTAATAGAGAGGCGAAGGGAAGAAAAAGATGTGGTAGAAAAAAGTGTACAAGCAATAGGGATAACTGCACCCTGGAGAGGATTGTGAAACAATACCCATTCAAAAATGTGGGGGAGATTTACAAAGAGTGGACTGCAGCTGGAGTCAGTGCTTCAAGAACCACCACGCACAGACATGGGTTTCAGCTGTTGCATTCCTTGTGTCAAGCCACTCTTGAACAAGACACAGTGTCAGAAGCGTCTCGCTTGGGCTAAAGACAAAAAGGACTGGACTGCTGCTGAGTGGTTATGTTGTCTGATGAAAGTAAATTTTGCATTTCCTTTAGAAATCAAGATCCCAGAGTCTGGAGGAAGAGAGGAGAGGCACAGAATCCACGTTGCTTGAAGTCCAGTGTAAAGTTTCCACAGTCAGTGATGGTTTGGGGTGCTATGTCATCTGCTGGTGTTGGTCCACTGTGTTTTCTGAGGTCCAAGGTCAACGCAGCCGTCTACCAGGAAATTTTAGAGCACTTCATGCTTCCTGCTGCTGACCAATTTATGGATATGCAGATTTAATTTTCCAACAGGACTTGGCACCTGCACACAGTGCCAAAGCTACCAGTACCTGGTTTAAGGACCATGGTATCCCTGTTCTTAATTGGCCCGCAAACTCGCCTGACCTTAACCCTATAGAAAGTCTATGGGGTATTGTGAAAAGGAAGATGTGATACGCCAGACCCAACAATGCAGAAGAGCTGAAGGCCACTATCAGAGCAACCTGGGCTCTCATAACACCTGAGCAGTGCCATAGACTGATCGACTCCATGCCACGCCGTATTGCTGCAGTAATTCAGGCAAAAGGAGCCCCAACTAAGTATTGAGTGCTGTACATGCTCATACTTTTCATGTTCATACTTTTCAGTTGGCCAACATTTCTAAAAATCCTTTTTTTGTATTGGTCTTAAGTAATATTCTAAGTAATAAGGGTGGCTGGCTCAGGTGGTAGAGCGGGTCGGCTGCTAATCGCAGGGTTGGTGGTTCGATTCCCGGCCCACACGACTTCACGTGCCGAAGTGTCCTTGGGCAAGACACTGAACCCCAAGTTGCTCCCAATGGCAGGCTAGCGCCTTGCATGGCAGCTCTGTCGCCATTGGTGTATGAGTGTGTGTGTGAATGGGTGATTGGGACACAGTGTAAAGCGCTTTGGTAACCTCTGAGGTTAGAAAAATGCGCTATATAAGTGCAGACCATTTACCATTTAATTTTTGGAGATACTGAATTTGGGATTTTCATTAGTTGTCAGTTTTAATCATCACAATTAAATGAAATAAACATTTGAAATATATCAGTCTGTGTGTAATGAATGAATATAATATCCAAGTTTCACTTTTTGAATGGAATTACTGAAATAAATCAACTTTTTGATGACCAGCACCTGTATTCAGACAACAGGTGCGCAGTTAAAATTGGTAATAAAAGAACAGAATTTTTCACTCAAGGGTGAGGAGTGAGACAGGGCTGCAGTTTGAGTCCAACTCTGTTCAACATTTACAATAATGAGTTAGCAGAGCTACTGGAACAATCTGCAACACCCGGTCTTACTCTAAATAATTCAGAAGTTAAATTTCTTCTCTATGCAGATGATCTGGTGCTGCTGTCAGCTACTGCACAAGGGCTACAGCAGCACCTGGACCTGTTGGAGAACTACTGTCAGAACTGGGCCCT